>JAOYMZ010060257.1:0-13062 GCA_025802335.1 Pinguicula primuliflora
GTGTGAGTTCGCGAATGCCATCTATCAATCAACGCCGTCATAAAATGCCAATCTATCTGCAGAGAACAAGACAAATAGGCACCGTACAATCCAGCATTCACTATATATTGCACAACACGTGGATGCAATCTCAGCTCACGAAGTTTTTTATCGGCACCCCTATGTTTAAGAGGAGTATCGATATCTATTTGCCCTTGTAGAATGAGGGAACTCCTATGGTTGGCCAAGTCCCCAATAATGTCTTCAGAGCTTGGACGATATAGTCCGGAAAGCTGGCTCTGATCTTGTGTAGAATACATGATTATATCTAAAAAAATTAATAACAATGAGAATAATGCATAATTCTAAATGATTCTAATAATTAAAATAAATATTTATAATATAAACAAAATAATTCTAAATGATTAAAATAAATATATAAAAAAATATTATAACAAAAAATTATTTATAAAAAGAATACTTTAAATTACCTCTTTGCAGGCTTTTGGTAGCTTGAAACAGCTTTTGCTTGCAAATCTAACCCAAATATGAGGTAGTTTGAGGTTTGGTGTGAAAAATGTGAAGGAGGTGGGGACTATTTATAGGGGAGGCCGCGCAGTTGCCAACTACGCGGCCAGGGGGCGAGAAATTGCCTGCACAGTTGGCTACTGTGCGGAGCCCTGCCGCGCAGTTCGCTACTGCGCGACAAGGCATTTCCGAAAAACCGAGGGTCTGACAGAGTAAAGAAAAAAAATTTCTGACAAAAGGATGACTAGTATTAGAAAAAAGAATTCCACCTCATGTGGCACAGAAAATGACATGCTGGAAAGAGGAGGGGAATTAGACAATCATAAATCTGGAATCGAAGACACGGTGGGCCGAAGCCCAACAATATTCAATCATAAATCTGGAATGAAGAAGCAACAGCTCCAGAGAAAAATGTGGGTCGGAGGAGTAAAAATTGAGCTGCCCAACATACAGGGCTATCAATAAGCTCATCCCCTTCAGATCAGTAGACTATGACAAAAACCCGATAGCAATTGTCATGCATAAGGAAAAGTCACAAGAATATCGAAAGCGTCGAAATGAAATGATGTGTCAGCATAGACAGAAATCATCAATTTCTAAAGTTCAAGTGTGCGAAAATGCAAGCGCGAGTTAACAAGAAGCTAAGAAGCTAAGCACAGGGACATGATTTGATTAACTCATTCACTGAGGCGGAGATAAAGGCAGCTGTTATGAGCTGCAATGGAACGAAAAGCCCAGGACCAAATGGTCTTAACTTCTCCTTTATTCACAGGTCTTAAAGCATCTCAAAATGGTCCGAGCATTGGCCAAGTGGGGGCATGAACATAAGGATTACAATTTTTACACTGAATATTTTCTTCCATCTGGGATTAGAAATGCCTATCAGCTGGAGCAGGAGGAGTCATCTCTGCTAAATTTGAATGCTGTATAGATTCTCTATTTGTAGGTCTCATAATGATGGACCGGGTGCAAAAAATGTAGAAGTTGTAGTATTAAACCAAGTTGCCTCGGCTGCGAGCCCAATTCCCACAAGAGGAGTCATTTTGCAGTCTTCAGTTATACGGAGATGATGCTAATTTTTAGTATTCATCTCCGGCATAGGTATTTGGCGTGAAAGTTCAAAATATCCTTGTTAAGTTTGTTTATCAATGTGAACGTTATACTACTAACTGTTATGCATTGTGTTGATTGTGCTTGGATGGTGATCACATCCTGCTGCAAAAAAATGCTGGAAACGGATGAGCTGAAACCGGAAAAGGAGGGGGGAACTACATGCATCCCGGCTAGCTTCAGTTGCTGTGGATGTCTGGCAGAAAGGCTGCATCTCCCAGCTGGTGGGATGTGCTGATACTAGGCTGCAACAACTGCAAACCGAGAAGGTGGGGAGCTCAACAGGACTAAGCAAAAGGGAACCTGCACTTCCGGGCTCGCCAATCGCGGTAAAGGTAAGGCTTTGTACGTTTACGAATTTTTCAGTATGACTCATTTAAAGTTGTTATCTTCCAGCATGTACTAGCTAAAAACGATGTATTGAGGGATAGATGATAGCTTGTTTCCTTTCGATTCACTCTGCCATAAACTTGAAAAGAAACAATGTCAAATGTACGGCAGGCATGGATCAAAACATGTATCTTTTTTTTCTGATGAAATAAAACAAACCATTCCCTAAAAAAACAGGTGCTGAGAAATAATTGGAGATGACTTCAAGAACTTCATTCATGAGTTCTATGATGCAGGAAGGTTGACCACGGGCCTAAACGCTTCTTTCATAACTTTGGCTGGGAAGATTGACGGACCTACTTCACCTGACCATTTCAGGCATATCTCCTTGATAAACTTTGCTTATAAAGTACTCTCTAAACCGTTGGCTCACAAACTGCAAGCAGTAATCCCTTCACTCATTTCAAAAAAACCAATCTGGTTTTTTTAAGGGCAGACACATCTCAGAAGGAGTGTTATGCGCAAATGAGGTTATTGACTCAACTAGAAAGAACAAAAACAGATGCTTACTCTTCAAGGCAGATTTTAGAAAAGCTTTTGACTCTATGGATTGGAATTTTCTATTAAATATGATGGAAACAATGGATTTTCCAAGTAAGTGGAGAAGATGGATATATGAGTGCATCTCGACTCCATCTATTTCTATCCTGGTCAATGGTAATCCTATCACAAAATTTAAACTAGAAAAAGGATTGAGGCAAGCTGATCCTCTGTCACCTCACCTATTCCTCATCGTAGTTGAAGCATTAAACTTGTTACTAGAGAAATCCTATCAGCTGAACCTCTACAGTGGTTACAGTATGGGAGAATTCTCAATCAGACAGTTGCAATACGCTGATGACACACATATATTTGGCAACGGTACAATCCGAGATGTGTTAGCTATCAAATACTCTCTGAAAAACTTGGAACTGCTATCAGGTTTGGCTGTGAACTATAGCAAAATCAGATTATTTGGAATCAACATTCCTGAAGAAGAAATGGCCCATTTCACTGAAATTCTGGGTTGCCAGAGAGATCACATTCCATTCACATATCTAGGCCTACCTATTGGTGAGTACCCTGGCCGATGTAAACTCTAGAAATCTATGTTGGATAAAGTACAAAGTTGTTTGGTAAGCTGGGAAAATAATTACTTATCAGTGAGAGGACGAATCATCCTAATCAAAGGAGTACTCACCAGCCTCATTGTGTATTTTTTCTCCACTTATAAGGCACCTAAAACTATTATCAAGCGGCTGAGGAAGGTTTTCTCCAGGTTCTTATGGAATGGTTCGCAACAGCAAGGACAAAAAATCCATTGGGTGGCTTGGTCTGCAATTTGCAGAGAGATTGAACAGGGGGGCTTGGAATGAAAGATCTTCAAGCTTTCATTGATGCATTGTTGGGGAAATGGGGACCGAAACTAATGAATAATGAAGATGACGGCCTATGGAAGCAAATCCTTGAATGTAAGTACGGAGATTTTTATAGAGTCATACTCTATGAGGGTGTATCAACAAGGAACAGGATCTGCAGTTACTCAAATTGGTGGAGATCGTTGTTATGCCTAATTAGAATGGGAGAATGGTTAATTACAAGATACATTGGAGATGGCTATGATACTTATTTCTTGGAGGATCATTTGTGTGGTCAGTGCAGGCTATGTGACCTCTTTCCTAATCTCTACTACATTGCGGTTGACAAATTTATCCTAATTGCCCATAAGGCGATGAACACAGATACTACAAATATTATATGGTCCTAGCAGTGGGTAAGAAATCTATCAACAAGAGAAACATCACAGCTGCAAGACATGATCTATCATGTAGCAGAATGTTCACTATCGACAGAAAATGCAAATAAATGGAACTGGAAACTCAACGGGGAAAGGATATATACAGTAAAAACCGCATACCGTGCTATTGTCTTAGCATTGGAAAGCTTCATCCCTAGAACCCCCATCTCGCACAACTGTGGTCGACATTGGTACCGATCAAAGAAGGAGTCTTTGTCTGGCAATTACACTAGAATCATATCCCCACATTAGACAACTTAATCAGTCGGGGAATCAATGTAGGGTAAGATCTATGTTGTCAATTTTGCGAATTAGAAGATGAAAACGTATCTCACCTTTTCATCACCTGTGCGATCTTGGTACAAATTTGGGCAGGGATCTATCTTTGGATCAGCGGAAAACTCATCACATTCTCAATAGATCCATGACATAACTTCGTCTTGCATATGAGTCTGATCAGGAACTGCAAAGATGAGAAAATTTGGAAAGGTGTCTGATGCTCTGTGTTATGGGCAATCTGGTTGAGTTGTAATCAATTGCGCTTCCAACATAGCAGAGTACAGTACCAGAAGTGATATATAAAATTAAGTATAAGCTATGGGAATTAGCAAAGGTTATACGACAATGGATTGAGAACGAGAGGCTCGGACAATTCATATGATTGATTTTGCTTAAAAGGATCACAATGTGATCATCAAACCTTGTAAATATGTATACCAATTGGTTTTTAATGAAATTAAACTTGTTTTGCTAAAAAAACAAGAAGCTATGCTCCATTTAGAAGAGGAAGCTCGGCAAACAATATTTCTCGTGCAAGCACTCGGAGTTGAGTTATTAGAGATACATTGATTCAAATGGAATTCAGAGATAGAGAAAATTACAAAACAAATGAGTAGTTGCTAGTGTAGCCATTGGTATGCAGAACTGCCCGCAATAGTGAGTTTGTACATTATTTTCAGAGCAATAATACATTTACCTATCAAAAAATAATAAACGGTTAAAGGACATATATGAAATTTATGATTATTATAAACAGAAATGCTAGCCTTACCAAAACGAATTCGGTAAGGCTAATTTAAAATAATAATTAAAAATATTAAATTGATAAAAATAGACCGGTTCTGGAATTCTCATTCCGAATAGGTTTATGAGTCGGTATTAAACATCATTTGACACTCGTAAATCGTAGCACATTGTTTAAAGGTTATGGTTAAGTTTGTTACTTTTAAAATCTATATTTAAGTAGTTTTAGTTTAATTGCACTCATAAATCACGGGTTCAAATCCCCCAGCAACATTACCTATCAAAAAAATTAGTTTTAATTTTATTGGCGGAAAAATCGCCAAAATAGAATCTATTACCGGTTTTTGAAAGGTTTCAACACGAGAATTTTAAAAATGAATTTTTTTTCAGGGATCCAAAATTGGTGAAAAAGACATTTACCGAAAAATTTGGATAATTTTTTTCTTGGTATCTAACTACTATAAATTCTAATTTGCTTACAATTTGTTGTCTCGATTCACCACGAATCAATCATGCCATTATCAAATTTTATTTTATTTAAAAAGAAAATATGGAGAAAAAAATTTGAGTAGGTGGAAAGAATAAGAACCCAACTATACACCACCACCCTTTTTCATACATTATTGGATAAACATTAATTATGAGGTTACTCTATAACCTATGTATGCTGTCAAGTGTGTTACTGTGCTTTTCTTGCCCAATTTTTCACTCCTCATATCATCTTCCCACCACTATGTGTGAGCACACACATAGTGGTGAGCACACACATATGTTGGTGTGGGGGGCCCAGTATGCAGGGATGTGAGTGGGGATGTGGGGTGCGGTGGGCCTAGGTGGTGCCTTAAATTATTTTTTAAAGAATAATGATATATGTACATAATTATGTACACCAAATACAATGTATACATATGTCTTTGTAATTGGAACCACACATATTTTATTGATGGATTATTCTACGTGTACACATTCTATTTATTGTACATAATTATGTATATTAAAATTATATACACCTATCATTACCTGTGTGGTGTAGAACCGGAATAACCAACGGAGAACAGACATGTGTTCACATCTAATGGAACATACCTGAATCCTACCCCAACCCCTGCCCTTCCTCCCCCTACTCTTCCTACCCTAACCTTACCCCCTACTGTAGCCTGACTACTCGAAGAATCCTTTCTTATAGGGTCCATTTACTTGACGAAATTATGTGATATCATGTGAGATTCGCATGAAATTGGTCTATAATACCATGTTTACTACACACGAAAAAAAATATAGTGGTCAAATTGAGTTATGGGATCAAAAATTGGGTCGCGCGGGGTTTTGAGATTAATTTGAGATCCAGACCAAAAAAATCAATCCCACAAAAAACGTGGTATTGAACCAATTCCATTTTGGCCCATCACATTTAACCTTTAATATTCACACAAATTACATCAAATTGTCATCGAGATTTAAATCTCATACCGGCCGAATATTTGGACGAAACCATGAGAACTCGCGAACCATAAAGAAATTTTTCACGCAATCAAGAAATCGTGATGCCAAATCAAAAATCCACGACTACATACGAGGTAACGCATTCAAACTAAACAAATAATGTGTGTTAATTTTCGGAATCCATGTTGATTTAGACGATTATGTGTTCGCTACATTTAATTGTGTATGTACTGAACTTTATACACCCGTGTGTGTATGTCTAAATGGATGTAATTGGAAACAACGGTAGTAAATTGTTTGCTTTATGGACTCTTGGTGAATTGTATGATGAGTACGAGTGTGATAAAGCTGCTAAATTGAGAAGACTAAAGCGTGCAATACCTTCAATATATAGTCTTAATGCAAAGAAGCAACGATAGTCTAAGTTTGTGACTAGAATGACTAGTGGGTCTGTTTTAGAATGTTTTAACAATTTAAGAATGCATAAGAAAATATTCAATAAACTTGTAAATCTGTTGGTAGATGAGGGAGAATTAAAGGATAGTAAGTATTCATGTGCTACTATCCAGACTGCAATCTTTTTGAGTTTACTGGGGCATCATCAGAAAGTTAGAATAATTGGAATAGACTTCAAAAGAAGTTTTAGAATGGTTAGAAAAATTTTTCGTAGTGTGTTAGAAATTATTCTTCGACTATCAAGTTATTTTCTTTCCACACCCTAACCTGTGAGCGAAGTATGTCTGAATGGTATGTTCAAATATTTCAAGGTATCATCATCCTCTTCAATTCATCCCCTAAACTTAACGATATAGATTGGGTATGTTAGGACTGATGTTGCACTAATTATCATAGGACTGTTTGGGTGCTTTGGATGGTACGTACATTTCTTACTGCACCTGAAGATGACTCTGCAAGGTACATGACGTGAAAGAGTCACACAACATTTAACGCTCTTGGTGTAGTTGATACAACTGAAAAACTTGTGTACGTAGGAAACAATTGGGAAAAATCTACCGCAAACCATAGGCAGGATATTGTATGAGGTATAACCTTTATAAGTTCTAATTGTCTCGGTTAACCAACCGCCACCAATCAAATTTTCTGTTATTTAAAAGGAAAATATGGAAACTTTTTTTGGGTAGGTGGAAAATATGGAAATAATTTGTGTGGTGTGGAACCAGAATAACCAACGGAGAATAGACACGCGTTCACATCTAATGGAACATGCCTGAATCCTACACCCACGCTTGCCCTTCCTCCCCCTACTCTTCCTACCCTAAAGGCTAAACCTTACCCCACTCCGTAACCCGACTACTCGAAGATCCTTTCTTATATTGAGTCCACTTCCCAATACTTTATTCGTATTTTATTATTTCCTCTGACCTTTTCATACAAAAATTGGCATCACGGTACACACACGATACTACCGAAATGGGCGAAACATCTCTTTTTATTTATTAATCCTTGATATGAATTTGGAAATGGGAGATGAAAGGTGAACTTAAGATAAACTAGCTACAAAGTGGGGCCAATTTGCAATTTGCAATTTGCAATTTGCCACATATATCTTATTTATAAAAAAAACATGCCGAGAATTAAGGTTTATGCTTGGGCGGCGACCATGGTCAACAACCAGTTCGAGACCCATGTTCGCCATCTCTTGCCTTTACATCTCTGGTCCGACGTCGCCCCAATTTCGGGCTTTGATCTTGCGCCCCCTGTTTTCGTCGTCCATCCACTCGCTCCTGTCTTGGTGCCTGCACCCCTAGGGCTGGCATTTTAGCCCCGCCCCGTGGGGTGGGGGACAGGGTGTGTGTGAAACAAGAAATGAATGAAGGAAGAAGATGAGGCTTGGACTGTGTAAACGATTTCACTATCTGATTTTATGATTCTCTTTACATGGATTATATAGACATGCCTAGAACTATAGATGGTAGGCAAATCATCTACCATATATGTTACACAAGACCTTCCATATATGTATGATGTACAGTTGTATCGTTGACCAAATCTCTTCCATCTTCACGATTCTTTTATTTCCTTAACACCTCCCCTCAAGCTGACGGGTAGAGAACAGACTGTTAGCTTGTCTCTGAGATCCAAGAAACGAGAAGTGCCCAAGCCTTTAGTAAAGATGTCTGCAACCTGATCCTTAGTAGGTATATAATCGAGCCGAATGTCCTTGTTCTACACCTTCTCTCGAACAAAGTCATAGTCAACTTCTATATGTTTCGTATGAGCATGAAAGACTGGATTCAAGGTCAGAGACGTGGCACCCATGTTATCACACCAGATCACAGGAGTATGAGATAGCACTATATGAAGATCCTTAAGCATCATCCGCATCCAATAGAGATCAGCTATAGTGTGAGCGAGGGCTCGATACTTAGCCTTAGTACTGGACCGAGCCACAACAGTCTGCTTCTTTGTCGTCCAAGATATCATATTAGAGCCTAAAAACATGCCAAAGCCTGAAGTAGATCGACGATCCTATCTATCCCCTGCCGAGTCAGCATCGCAGTACGCCTAAAGTGTAAAGTCAGGAAAAGTCGATTTGGTGAACACCAGACCATGATAGATGGACTCTTTGAGATACCGAAGCACATGTTTAGCTGCTTGCCAGTGGCATTAGAGAGACTGCTGGAGATGTTGACACAACTAATTAACTGAAAAGGCAATCTCTGGTCGAGTTAGAGTGCAATACTGAAGGCCACCTACAGTACTCCAATACATAGCAATCTCTTCCGTGGAAAGAGAATCCCCTGTTAAATCTTTAGCTCGTATGTCAGTGGAGGAAAGTGACTGCATTGGCTTTGCTCCAACCATCTTATTTTCTCCAGTAGTTCATATATGTACTTGCCTTGCCCAATGTGTAGACGTGTGTTGTCTCTTGTCACATGCATCCCCAAGAAATAGCTGAGCTCTCCCATATCACGAAGCTTAAACTGCAACTTGAGGAACTCGACTAAGGCATCAATCACCTTCTAGTTTGTTCCAGTGATCAAAATATCATCAATATACACCAGGACATAGATGTGAACATCAGATTGGTGGAAAGTGAATAAGGATGTATCCAGCTGGGAAGACTGAATGCCATAAGCAAGAAGACTATTGGACAATTTGACACACCACGCTCGGAGAGCCTACTTAAGGTCATAGAGAGTCTTATGTAGACGACAAACATGATCAGGATGAACATGTGAGACAAAGCCGACAGATTGCTCCATATATACCTCCTCGAGAAGGACACCATTCAGAAAAGCATTGGAAACATCAAGCTGACGGATCGACCAGCTGAACTGTACTGATAGACAAAGTAGTATCCGAATGGTAGATAGTTTAATCATTGGACTGAAAGTCTCCTCATAATCAAATCCATATGTTTGCTCAAAGCTGCGTGCCACTAGCCGAGCCTTATATCGTTCCACAATCCCGTCAGACTTAGTCTTGATCTTGTAGACCCACTTAATGCGAATGATGTTATGATTTGTCAGCCAGGGACAGAGAGACCAGGTGGAATTAGCAATTAATGCATCATATTCCTCTTTTATAAAAAGCGCACCACTCCAGAGAAGACTTGACATGTAGGTAAGTATATGGTTCTCGAGGAATTTGTACACTCATCATAGCACAAATAGGATACTTGGAGGCATAAAACATGTGATAGTCATGAAAAGTTCTGGGTTTAAGGGACTCAGTTAGACTCAGAGTGACAGGACAAGATGAATTATGGGGGATAACAAGACTACGAGACTCGGATGTGGAGGAACCTTAACACACGAGATGCCATGTGATGAATCCAATTTGATTGACCGTCCTGAAGGTAGATTGCGTCCCGAGTCCCGAGTTAGATCAAGGCCCGAAAACATACCACCTGATGTCTCGGGAGCGATCTCTGTTAGACTAGTCGGATCATCCTAGAAATCACATGTCAAATTTGTAAGAGAGGGCACCCATCGAGCATCCATTAATGGCGTCACAGTTTGGAGTGGGTCAATGCCTGATGGCATACCACTGACAGTGACGAGATTAATGGGTGTCGCAGGGGTGGAAACAGGTGACAAATCAGACTCATGTGCATGAATAGAAGAGATATGAATACTTGAGGAAGGCAGTAATACAGATGAAGACGCATTGGCAATGCCTGTGTCAGTGGCTGAACCTGGAATACCCGGAAAACTCCCGTCATCGAAAATTACATTCTGGGATATGTAAACATGTTTAGTGAGAGGTTCATAGTATTTATATCCTTTGTGCTGAGTGCTATACCCCAAAAATACACATTTTTTACTCCGAAACATGTATTTTGCTGTGCTATACGGACGTAACAGAGGGTAGCATGCACATCCAAAGACTCTAAACTGGGAATAATCAGGAGTGGTACTATGGAGGAGGGAGAATGGGCTGACATAACCAAGGAGGGCATAGACAAATGATTGATAATATAATTCGCAGTAAACATAGCATCTGGCCAAAAGGTGCGAGGCAAATGTGTTCTAGATAAGAGACATAGACTCATATCAGCTAAATGACGATGCTTATGTTCTGCCACCCCATTTTTCTGTGATGTGTGTGGAGAGGAAATCCTGTGCATTATTCCATGTTTAGCCAAAAAGAACTTAAAAATATTCGACACATATTCACCACCACCATCACTTTGAAATTGTTTAATCTTTCTAGAAAACTGATTTTCAACAAGTGCTTTAGGGGTTTAGGGTTTAGGATTTAGGGTTTAGGGTGTGAGAGAGGGCGCGAGAGAGGGCGCGAGAGAGCGAGAATGGGCGAGAGAGGGCGAGAGAGAGAGAGAGGGCGGGAGAGAGCCAGAGAGAGCGAGAGAGAGAGAGAATCCGGTGACATGATTTTATATATGCATTTTCAATTACGGCCACTAGAATTGTCCGTTGACGGAATTGGGCACATAGTTAGAAAGCTTATGCATAGAAGATCATAAGCCCTATGTTTAGGACTACTTAATCCAAAACCCTAAACCCTAAACCATAAACCCCAATTTAGAACTACTTAATGCAAAAGAAAAATATGAAACTAAATTAAACGGTGATAAAGTCATCGGAATATCACCAAAACTTGAACATATGATCTTCTATGTATAATCTTTTTAACAATGTGGCCAATTCCATCAACGGGCAATCCTAGTGGCCAGAATTGAAAATCATGTCTAAAATCCTGTCACCAGATCTTGCACCATATTGGTTAAGTAGTCCTAAATAGCGTTTTAGAAAATTCCGGCAACGAAGTTGCCGGAATCGAAACTAAACATGAGGCTTATGATCTCCTATGTATAAGCTTTCTAACGATGTGCCCAATTCCGTCAATGGACAATCCTAGTGGCCGGAATTGAAAATGAATGTATAATAACATGTATAACTATATGTCATTTGATCCTGCCCCTATTATATATATTATATATATTAAATATATCATATTTTAATAAAATAAAAATTATAGAATAAAAAATAAATGAAAATATTTATTTTAATAGTTTTGGCGGTTTTTAGTTTCGTCGGCTTCGTCGGAAGAAAAAACTAAAATCATATTAAATAAGCATTTTAAGAGCAATAAATTAAACCCTAACCTTAATATAAAAGTTGTAGAATTATCGTATCAAAATCATAAATTCTGGTTTCGGCGGCTCGTCGCTAAAAAACTAAAACCCTATTAAATAAGTATTTTAAGAGCAACAAACTTAACTCTAGCCTTAAACGGTGTGTTACGAGTGCTAAAATAAAAGTTATAGAATCATTGTATCAAAGTCATAAATTCTTGTTTTGGTGGCTTCACCGGCGAAAAAACTAAATCCCTATTAAATAAGCATTTTAAGAGCAACAAATTTAACCCTAGTCTTAAACGGTGTGTTACGAGTGCTAAAATAAAAGTTGTAGAATTATTGTATCAAAATCATAAATTCTGGTTTCTGCGGCTTCCCGCCCAAAAAACTAAAACACTATTAAATAAGAATTTTAAGAGTAACAAACTTAACCCTAGCCTTAAACGACGTGTTACGAGTGCTAAAATAAAAATTGTAGAATTATTGTATCAAAATCATAAATTTTGGTTTCGGCGGCTTTGCCGCCCAAAAAACTAAAACCATATTAAATAAATATTTTAAGAGTAATAAACTTAACCCTAATCATAAAAAATGTGTTAAGAGAGCTAAAATATTACTTTATAATTGATTCTACGGCGGGAAAACCGCCGTAAAAATATAAAACCCTATCCTATAGCTCCTAAAAGCTAAATGTTATCCATCCTAAACTATATAATTGTAAAATTAAATAATAAGTACATTGAAACTATATGAAGTCACACATCAAATGAAAGTGCACATTGCGCTGATAATTATAGTGGTCTCCGTTTCGACAAACGATGAATGATTTGTCGTATATTTAAGTTCGTAGAAGAAAAAAATTATTAAAATAAGAATAATAATTTCAATATAATATTCAACATCCAAGAAAAGCTTGCGCCAAATTTTAAAAAAAAAATGCCCAATGATGGATTGCCACCTCAGTCTAGGTATACAAAGAAAGTGTTACTTACATTAAAGAATCGTATTTTACAGAATTGTGGTGGGATAAAATTGGTGGGATGTTTATCATTTTCGTTTTTTTTATTTAGGTGGCTGGAAACGGACCCAAATAGACAGGTACCGAAATTTTGTTACATAAATTCTTCAGTACAAACAACACCGTTTACTTAGATGATTAACCGGAGAGCAGAAAATATCTGGTGCGGTCATCTGCATCCGCAAATTTATATGTCCAAAATACACCCATAGACGGCTACCGGAAGGC
>JAOYMZ010060268.1:0-13062 GCA_025802335.1 Pinguicula primuliflora
AACCACATTGTTCATCGTGTGACCGTGTGTGACTAAATATATATATATACACCTAATGGTCTAAATGATTAGGCCCACACATGTTAACAAAATATGCCAACATCCTGGAGAACCAGACTTTCCAAAAATCGGGTTTGGGAAATGCGGGACTTTTGCTATATATACACACCTCACATTACCATTCACAAACAAAACAAATTTGAATCTACTTTAAATGCACTTTACTGTAAGTTTATGGATCCAAAGTCTCATGCGAGCCCTCAATTGATTCCAAACTTGATTGCGAGTGAGAGAGAGAAATTTTTTGACTCCAATTGTTATCTCATTGATAACGGTCACTCCCCAAGCAATTGGACCGGACTATATGCGTGGCTCAATGATCCTGCTGAGGCCTTTAGTTTGGAAGAAGATGAAGATGAAGATAAGGTGACACAAGTCATAAATTTGAAAAATGAAGAGGATGAGGACGTTGGAAAGATTGTTGCTGACTCTGAAGATGAATAAAATGAGGATGTTGGGTAGATTGTTCCTGATTTTGAAGATGAAGACAATGCACGGAAGAAAATTAGAAAGAGGAACAAACGATTAGTGTGAAATAGATTATAAGTTAATTAATCTACGGCAGATTAATAGTTTGGAATAATATCGAAATTATATTAATTATAAGTACTAAAAACAATAAATGTCATGAACTATGATATCATTGCATGTATTCATCAATCATTCGCTGAATTGAGTCCAGACTAACATTTGGGGGTATGTATGATGTGCTTCCTTCGCCCTGTGTAATACCAACACCTAATTGCAAGCTCGAACTCCGACACTCCATATAGATGTCTGAGTGCTCAGTGGAGTCCACTCGTAATCATATTGCGAATCAGGCACTATCGAACTTTCTAGCCGTCGCTCCATAAATGCTATGTACTGGTCCGCAGCCTCTCGCCACTGATACACAGTCTGAATTGCGCTCTCATCTCCTGCATTCAGTGAAGACATAAATATTAATGAATAAATATATATTAATAAAGGGGCAGATTCCAGTGACATGATTTTATACATGCATTTTCAATTTCGGCCACTAGGATTGTCCGTTGACGGAATTGAGCACATCATTAGAAAGCTTATACATAGGAGATCATAAGCCCCATGTTTAGTTTTGGTTCTGGCGACTTCGTCGTCGAAATTTTCTAAAACCCTAATTAGGACTTAACTCAAGGAAAATGTGAACCCACCGTTAAATGGTGATAACGTCGTCGGAATATCACCAAAACTTGAACATATTCAATTCTATGCATAAGTTTTCTAACGATGAGCACAATTCCGTCAACGGGCAACCCTAGTGGCCAGAATTGAAAATCATGTCTAAAATTCTGTCACCGGATCCTGCACCATTAATAAATTGAATAAAATAAATAAACTTATGTTACCATTATAACGATGAATGAATGTTGGTCATATGGTACTCCACTCTCCGTGACTGACAATAAGGGACTGTAGTATGGCCGACAACGTCGTAAAACCATCTTGTACATGCAGGCACTTATCCTCCCAACACATCTGCTAGAGTTGGATCCCCACTAACATGGTACAACCGATCGTTCCACATATGGGCATGTCGTCTCACGAGAGCATCTCGACCACCAGCACTACCAGTTTTGTGCGCCAGGCTCAGGAATCGACTGGACGTATCCAATTGGATGTCGAACACGACGGGTGTGCACGAACTCGACGATTCTCAACAAAAAATAGGAGCGTCGTAGTCTCACAATAACTGATCAGCGGTGCTAACCTGCTGTATGGAGTGTACACAAACTGCACGTAAAAAACGCGTGAAATATGATATGGAGTATCAGCAATATAATTATAATTAGCTATGATAATATAAAAATACTAAACTCTTCGGCATGAACACTATCCAACTGCATCCGGATCAACCTAATTACATGGGTTCCTTGGTTAATGTTCAACATCCTCTTGACCCATTTGGTCCCGTAGATCTCAGGAAAATTCAGATTTCTTCGAACGTAATGGCTATCCAACAATGTGGCCAGAGGGTGCGGGGTGATAAAAGACTGTCTCGAATAACCTCATATCAGAATCAGACACGTCGCTCCACCCATTTGACGTGCACCATGTGTATGCGCCCTATGCATATAATGGTGGAGGTTACACAGCATGGCGGTCCCCCAATTATAATTTCTGACGTGATCCAACTCATGAATGAAGCAGAAATACCTCATATGAATTTTAATACCAGATTTATCTTGTTATAAAACACCATACACTATAAGTGTCAGCACACCGTGGGTATAGCAGTGCACATCCTCCTTGCTAGTCATATCAACGATCTCCCAATCCTAAAGGTACCCTTCTAAAAAGGATACCCTCAATCCAGACTCAAAAAATGCCTCATCAGCAAAGTCCATGTTAAGGAACTGTCAACAATACTCTATGGACTCGACCATCTTCCAGTACGTATCTCCCGCGTAGTCAAAAGTAAGAGGGATATCATCAATAGAAAGTCCCCAAATTATCGAAACATCCTGAAGAGTGATTGAACACTCTCCAAATGGCAACCAGAACATGTGGATGGTCGGATGTCACCCCTCAATCAATGCAGTAATAAAGTGGTGATCCTCCTTCACATCTATATTGCGATAAGCTCCCCACATTCCAGCATCGAATATGTATTGCTGCACACGCGAGTGCAACTTTAGGTGACACAACCAAATATTAGGATGGTTAGTCTCAATTGTACGGTCAATCTCCACTTTCCCCTCCAACACTTTCGTACTGCAATGGTGGCTCAAATCTCAATGTGCTTAGTGCCAACATGCTGAACTGGATTCTCAAATATGTGAATAGCCACCCTGTTGTCATACATTAATAGGCATGCATGTCTAGGTGGAAAATCAAGCTCAATCATTAGCTTGACAAGCCACAAAACTTCAATCACTCCCCTGACCATGCCTCTAAATTCTGCTTCAGCACTTGATCTTGTCACAACCTTTTACTTCTTGCTTATCCATATGACGAGATTACATCCAACAAAAGTGAAGTATCCCAAGGTAGATCGTCTATCCATAGGGCTTCATGCCCAATCAGCATCAATGTAAACCTCAATCTTCAAATGTTCATGTCTACCATACATGACTCTTGTGTCAGGTAACCCTTTCCAGATTTCAGAATTCTCAAGGCTGCCTCCATGTGATCCTTTTGAAGATTGTGCATAAACTGACTTAAAACTCCCACAATATATGAAATATTTGGTCGTGTATGTGCCAAATAAATTAATTTCCCAACTAAATATTGGTATCTGCTCCTATCAGTCGACTCAACTCCTTCTACTATCTTCAAACCACGATTAAGTACCATAGGTCTATCAACTGGTTTGTAGTCCAGAAGTCCAGTCTCAGCAAGAAGATCCAGAATATATTTTCGCTGAGAAATATAGATTCCATGTTAAGACCGTATCACGTCAATACCAAGAAAGTACTTCAGCATCCACAAATCCTTGATCTCAAAATCTTGGAATAAGTTCCTCCTCAACTTTTCAGTCTCATCAACATTATCTCCTTTAATAACCATGTTATCAACATAAATAATGAGGTATGTGATACCTTGTGCTCGATATTTCAGAAATAGAGTGTGATTCGAGTTGCTTTTAGTGTATTCACACTTTTTATAATAATAGTGAACCTCCCAAACCAAACTCTGGGTGATTGCTTCAGACATATAGCGCATTTTTCAGTCTCCACACCTCATGAGAGTGAAATCCAGATGAAAAATCAAGTGGTGGAGACATATATACCTCCTCATATAGATCACCATGTAAGAAAGCATTATTCACATTGAACTGGTGAAGGTGCCAATCCAGGTTAGCCGCCAGTGAAAACAGAATACGAATAGTATCCAGTTTGGCCTATGAGTAGTCAACTACATATGTCTGAGTATAACCTTTCGTCACCAACCGAGCTTTGAACCTCTCAATCGTACCATTTTCCTTCCTTTTGATGGTTTAAACCTATCTACAACCAACAGTTTTTTTTCCCGGAAGCACATCACATATCTCCTAGGTTTCATTATTCTTAAGGGCACTCATCTCTATCTCCATAGCATGTCTCCACTCTGAAATATGCAACACTTCTTTCTCATTACGAGGAATGTCCTCACGAGTAATAGGGCACTAAGATCATGCATCATGATTATTCTGCACAATATCCATAGAATCAACTGGCTCAGGAGATAGTATATTTACTGGAGTATCCATTGAAGAAGACACTTGAGGTTGTCCTGCTAGGTCTGACCCTATCATGTCATCGTTGTATTCCGAAGCAGGTGGTCTACCTGACTCATGGGTCAACTCAGGTAGCACTTGTGCGTAATGCACATGAGATGATGTGGATGAGAGTAAGGATGAGAGGAGGAGGATGGTGCGTGAGGCACAACCAGAGCATGTGGCAACTCACTAGAGGAAGGGGTCAATCAATCAAAGACGTCACTTTTCTCATTTATCTCCCTTTGACTCCTTGATTGCAAAGGTGTACGATAAAAATACTCAGTTTCGATAAAATTCCAATTCATGGTAATAAACATCCGATGGGTGAGATGATTATAACACTGGTACCTCTTTTGAGACCACACAAACACACATTTTGCTGCACACGAGTCAAATTTTGATATATTAATATTAGGAATATGAACATCGACCAAACATCCAAATAATCTGTTAAAGGTGGAGGAATATGAGAATATTTAGATAAAATCTGTATAGTAGTTCGAAAATTAAAAATCTGAGGATTGGCAAGATATGTAGTTGTGGATACAGCTTCAGGCCAAAAATATTGTGGTACTTTGAACTCAAACACAAGGGCCCGTGTGATTTCAAGTAGAAAACGATTTTTTCTTTCAGCTACAACATTTTCTTTCGGGGTATAAGAACAAGTACTTTGATGCAGCATCCCATTTTCAGAGCAAATTTTTTTGCATTTGTTGGTTCATAAATCCCCCCCCCCCCTTATCAGATCTAAAAGTCTGAATTTTGGTTTTAAACTGAATAAGTATCATGTGATAAAATTGAGAAAATGTCTCAAAAACTTCAGATTTATGACGAAGAAAATATATCCAAGTCATCATAGAACAGTCATTAATAAAGAGGATAAAGTAGCAAAATCCCTAACTCCAAACTGATGGTGCAGGGCCCAAATATCAAAATGTATCAAGAAAATTATGCATACGGCAAGATTTTGAAAAAAAAGGGGAGCATATCACGTGATATAAAAGTGCTGCTGCAATCAGTGGCTGTAAGCTGGAAATGGCAAATATTGAATGCACAAACATTATGAATTTCTTTTGCTGCTTATTTTTTGTTCAACTCTCAATTTTGGCATTGAAATCTATCGCTCAAGCACAAGCAGACATCAAAAGGTCGGATTTTCCACATAGGTTTCTCTTTGGAGCTGGCACTTCTGCTTATCAGGTGAGATTTGTTCGTTTTTTATCCATTAAAATGAAATGTAAGATGACATATTACCTAGATTCCTTTAATGCTCTGTTTCAGATCGAAGGAGGTTTCCTTGAAGATGGGAAGAGTTTGAGCACTTGGGATGTGTTTTCCCACATCAAAGGTGACATGAAGTGTTATTATGCAATAAATCATGTGAATTTTCTCATTTTACTCGGTATAAACTGAACCTTTTGTAAAAAAAAGGGGGGGGAGATTTGTCGGCCGAGTCGGTGGACGGCCGGGGGCCAACCCGCCTCCGACTTCCGACTTCTCGTACACTGTTATCAGGGGAAGGAAACTAGAAATCCTACTGGCCTGGAGTTTAGCGATGATTTTCCCTGACAAAACTGCACAGACTTATAGGTCAAAGATCGTAGCAACTACTTAGGTTAGTAATTTTTGGAATGAGGCATATTAGTGTTAGGGATTTTGGGCACATGACTAAATTAGTACTTATATGTTGTGCCACTAACGTGTTGTTTCCTTGTTTTTGCACCCATGCACGTCCCGAATTCGATTGCCGAATGATGTAAATTTTATAAGTCGTAAGACCTTCTATAGGCTTACATATGACTTGCGAATTTGTCAACCGGGTCATTTTATGACTTGGAGGTTGAAATTCCGAACTTAGATTATCGTCGTGTCAACCGAGATTATCACATTCTTTCATTTCTTAACAACGTTGGGTAGGTGTGTGAGTTAGATTCTTCGGACTTGGTGTGTTGGTGGGTCTAATCCTGTTCGTTGGACCTGTTTTAGGTCAGCCCACATTGTCCTTTGTTTATTTTCTTTCCTGGGCTCATTTATATCACATCTTATTCCATCTTGGGCTGTCTTATATCCAACACTCACCTATTTTCTCGGCCCGGTCCTGTAGCCCACTTACATCTACACATTTCACCTATTGTCTCGGCCCGTTTCCTTCACTTACTCTTCGAAGATTCTAGACCTTAGTATATAAAGGATACTTAGCATTTTTCTCTTTACTTTTACACTTTGTATCTCTTAATCTCTCTCTGTCACTTCCTGAAACTCTGAAACCCTAATATCTCGTCGGCGTCGTTTCTCATTTTCCGGCCGATTCACTGATCCTTTCACACATCTAAGTTCAGATTTGGACTCCTCGTCCTTCTCTCGTTCGTTTGATCCGATTGCATTGTGGTTTTTCTCGCGTTGACCGACGATTGAATCTGGGTTCTTTGATACGGACGGCTTGTTCTTACGGATTTCTTCGTGAAATCGATAGATTTGTGCCTTTGCTACACTCGGCATACAGGATTTTGTGTTTTCATATACCACATTTTCTGATTTTGATATCTCAAATGTTTAAATCATCTCACAGTACTAATATCTCAATTTTGTGAATTAGGATCTGAGCAAGATTATATTCGGGCCTCACAGGAAGCTTTTCCACTGTCAAAAGCCAAAATTGCAAACAGTGTAAAAGAGGCTTCTGCGATTGAAAAGCCAAAAGCTGCTTTTGAGAAGAACTTGCAAACAGGACCTTACTCCTCCTTTGCATTTTGCTTTTCTTTCTTAAACATTGTATGTTAGACATACAGATACTCTTCGCAGATTTATGATGTCGAATCCCAAATGTGGAGACATATTGTATAACCGTGACCTCAGGGCACAGGCATATACTAGTATGCAATAATTAAACGGCACCAACCTAGTATTTTGTTCTAGAATGAAAAATATAATGTCGAGTTCGACCATCAACTGACATGGGCCATGGGCCATGGTTACTATTTTGTTCCTGAATGAGCAATATAATGCCAAGGGCCCCATTTGGAACATTGGGCCAAAAAGAGTTGGCAACAAGGGTGGACCTACTAAGGGGTGGGCCCGGACTAGTCCGTCACCAAAAAAATTTTACAAAACAAAAAGTAGTCCAGCCCAAGGGAGGAGCTAGCCTCTAAAACGAGGGGGCTGAATCTCAAAAAATTAGGGGTCCAATTTTTTTTACTTTTTTTTAATTATTTTAAATAAATATATTCAGTATTTCTCAGTTGATATACGGAAGAACAGTGGAAGTACATCGATCTTTTTTTTCGGACACCCGTAGCACAAAAAACCAATTGCTTCCTTTTACTGATAAATAGATGTTTTACCGCAAGTTGAAAACTATTGGGGTAATGCATTTCTTAAAAAAAAAAAGAGAAAACTATTGGGGCAATGACTAATTATCATCTTATGGAAATTGTTCCCATACACAGTGTGGAACAAGAATATTGCGAAATAATGATCGTTCAAAAGACGACGATATCTACCACTAAATAATGATCATTAAAAAGAATAGTAAAAGACGAAATAAAAGATTAAAAAAACAAAAAAAAATGACTCAGATAGTAGGCCGGTCTATTGTTTGTTGAAAAGTGAAAAAATTATTTCCAAACTTCCTTTTGAGCCTCCAAGCCTAGAGAATTTTTCCAAGGGTTTTTCCTTTCAGTTTTTGTATTAATTTTTTGGGCCGGGGCGAAAAATAAATTTTTTGGGCCGGGGCGAAAAATAATTTTTTTGAGGCAGACTCAAAATCAGTTTCTGACGATAATCCGAACTTGCGGATATATAGATCCGCCCTTAATCCAGCCCAGATCACTAGCTGTTAACAATTAACAAAAAGAAAAACAAAAATTTTTAAAAAAATTGGAAGGCTGAACTCTATATACAACCAAGCAAGCTCATTCATTCTTGCTTTTCGTCAGACGAGAAGATGACTTTTTCTAAAATTCAGGTTCCACCTTCACCGAAAGTGACGATATTTTGCCAT
Organism: Pinguicula primuliflora; assembly: GCA_025802335.1. Lineage (NCBI taxonomy): Eukaryota > Viridiplantae > Streptophyta > Magnoliopsida > Lamiales > Lentibulariaceae > Pinguicula > Pinguicula primuliflora. The sequence goes on from JAOYMZ010060268.1 coordinate 8,280, forward strand.
TCAGTTTCACTCACAGCATCCCGCTTATGTTTGAGCACAGATTTCCCTATGCTGATGGAAAAATCCAATCTTGTTTGTGAATTGAAAAAAGGTATCACTTCCAATGTTAATAGATGTCTCAGAATACTGGAGCATTTTGGATCATAGAATGGGATCCTTGATAAATAATGCCATTTCTTCAAATCTTTGGGCCCAAAGTCAATTTTTTGCCCTTCATGTCCATGAATACGAGTCAAAATATCAAGGATGTAAGTGACATTTTCCAAAACCGCTTTGATTTTGGTTTTCATTCTTTTTCCCGCGGCTATACATACGTCTCTTTCAAATCATTCCGTGATCTTTCTCACCACCATTTCAGCAATTCGCATACCATCCAGCAGGTATCCGAAAAAAAATTTGAATCTGAGATTTCAAAAAATTGCAGAGAATGGGAACGCGATTGAGCAAGGCTAGAGCTATGCGCTGCTTCATCTTGCCACGATCGTCGTACCATCCTACCCATTCGACTTTCCACCGGTAAACTAAGCTTTGGATCTTTGATTTTTGATTTCATGTTTACAAGGATTTGTTCTGCCACATGTAATCCGTATTTAGCTGTCGTGAGGTCTCTAACAAGTAAATTCGGAGTTGAGTTCTGTTTTTGTGTTTATGCTGGATTGCTTAAGTGAAATTGAAAATTTATGGAAGTGCTGTGCGTTGAGAAAGATATGAATGAAATTGAAGATTGAGATTCGGAATTCTATCCTGATACCGGGATGCTTGTTTATTGATCGTTAATTCTGTCCATACTTTTGCGTGATTCAAGCTGACTATTTCAATTGATTGTATGAAAAGTTTCTTTGAGAATTAGAGCATTCTTTGCTGGATTACACTGGAATTTTCAACAGCTGCTTTGTGATTTCATTTTCTAGATATGATCTCGTGTAATAGCTAGGCATCGTGTATTCCTAGTGTTGCATTTTGAATCTCTAACACCGACGATATAAGGGTCCAGGGGCGAGTTAAGAGCAGGCACAATTCTTACTAGTTCTCCGCACTACTTTTCTGCAGTTGAATACTAGAATGTTGAATGCCTATTTAGTGAAAAATGTCTGGCTACCCCCTGAGAAGTTTTTCTTCAGGATTTGGTTCAAGCACCACTCACTTTCACTTGTAGCCTCCAAGTTAAACATAGAGAAAGACCTCCAATGCTGAATTTGAATTGAGTTTGAGATCCAGATCAGTGAAAACAGAATTTCTGTTTTTTTTTCTGTGTTTAATAACATCAAATTTATTTAATACAGTTCAATGAGATATGAATTTTAACTTGCAGTTCAACAGCAATTTGTACTTAATTCATTTTCCACCTGCTGTCTATATATTGAATGTGGCAGGCACGAAGTGGATGTTTGGACAGAGATTGCCAAGCATTTGGATGGGATATCTCTGGTTATGCTGGCTGCAACTTGCAAATGGTTTAATCATGTTATGATGGAGGATGCTGTGTGGAAATATGCATGCCTGCGAGACCTTGAAGTTCCTGATCCTGGAAAAGTTGCATTTAAGTGGATCCAACTGTATGCTGCAGCTTTTGGTATGCTTCAGCTTAGTTGATTCTCTATCTAATTCTTCTTATGCTAATGACATGAATACACATTTTACTTTTGCAGATCGAAGCCGCACATACATGTTTCGTCAGAAGGAAAGATATATTGGTAAGCATGATCTCTGGAGTGCATAACTCAGACGCTGACGCCAAAGCTTTTGTGGATAGAAACTTAGACTGAATGCTCTACTAATTCTAGTGCATTGGTGAATTGATTATATGCTACTCATTGGATCAGAATCTTATATTCCATTCGGGTCATATACTATGGAGCTTTTGAAGAAAATATTCTTGTTACAAAATGCATTTCTGAGTTGTCCTCTTTCTTGAAATTCTAGGCTGGTTGAGGATTGGGGCATTCGTAATTGACTCAGACAAAGCTTTACTTACTCAGAGCTTGGTTATACCCCTGAGAATTCCAAAAGAAGAGACAATAGAGAAAATGTTGGCACTCAAAGGTTGTTGTGTGTTAAATGGCATGAAGACCGGAATTTGGATTGCCCGTAAGCTAAATACCCATTACATTTAACCATAAATTCCTTGTTTAACGTTATAAATTATGTATCAAATACATATACCCGAAGTGTCTGATCTCTGACTATGATCACGTCTGAAGACTTGCAGCTCGTCCGATGTCCTGTTTGTAACCTCAATACATGTGTTGGTCAGTTAAAAGAACCGTACTTATATATTATTTCAACCCCTCTTCGTCATTAATAACATTAACCTCTTTTGGCATAGGAACTGTGCAAACCTTGGAGTCAAGGCACATTGAACTCTTCCTGAGTGAGGGATATCATGATGGAAGCTGGGTTTATGAAACATTAGGTTCCCACGTCATCAAGAAGCAGGCAAAAGGCGTATCTGGCGGAATTTTCGATATCAAGCACCTCAATGACAAATCAAACACAGGTATCATCCATCTTTCATCAATAAGATGTTAAATTCTTTTAGTTGGACTTTGTAAATGATCACATATTCTCAATCCTTGTCAGATATCTTCGATCTCAAATCATGGGTAGGGGAACGAAATGATTTGCAACCAAAATGTGTGATAGCTCTCCACCCAGTCGCTATAAACACCCATCGTGATCTCCAAGACAATGAAGGTCATACAATCTTACTGAGGCCAACTTTGTCTATTGGATAGAAGCTTTACTGCCCTCTTGTTTTCCTTCATTGATTGATACTTTTTGCTAACTCGAGTTTGGTAACAGATGTCTTCATTAATTACCAAGCTATGAGGGCTGGGAAAGATGGTGCAGTTGTATCTATCCGTATATCCCAGCGGTAGCTGTTCTAGAATCTGTACCGGCAAAAGAAGAGAGTTTTAGTTCCACTAAGAGCATTCATTATAAGGCCAAATTTATATATAGCAATCCTTATACCCCTTAATTGTAAGGAATATAGGGCAATCCTTATAGCCCTTAGTTCCCTATACTTCGCGATCACAACATGCAAAACTGAAATTACATTCATGGATTGAGCATGAACTTATAGTTGTATCACACACCAAAGCTGAGTGGACTCATACTGATTTAGGATGAAGAAGGACGTCTATGTCAGTATCACCACAAAAATCATTACAGGAGTTCCTAAAGATACAAAACAGTTGTCTTTTCCAAGAATGAACAAAGAAAAGTCAACCAATTTGTTTAGGAAGAAAGATCACATAATTTGTTTTGGTGGTTCTAAAAGCATTGAAAGGCCGTCAAAATGCCAATCTGGGATTATTCTCTGTTGCAGCATGAGAAAGTATTTCACACCAAAACTGTGAAATGGAGGAGAAGACAGGCAAAGAGCAGGCCCTGAAATATGAAGTCATCAGATGGATGGTTTGAGGATGACTGACTAAAAAGAAGGCATCCAAAGTGTTTGTTTTAGTATACAGACTAGATTATAACTCGTGGCTGAAGTCATGATCGGTGATTTGAATATTAAAAACAAAATATTAAATTTTTAAAAAATTATTTAGTTTTGTTAAAATTGAAAATAGATACTTATTCCAGTCCACTTCAGAATGATTTATAAATGTACATGACTTGATTACAACAATAATTTAGGATACACAATATTCGCCATAGTATAATGTTGATGAGTCTAGATCCTATGGTCAGTTTTCCTGTGGTCAGTTTTCCTAATTCGTGTACAATTTTTTCAATTAGCCATCCATTTTTGAAATTGGTCGCACCATTGGAAAGCTTATACATTGTAGATGAAAACGCCCATACTTTCCGGCGACGTTAGGACTACTTAACCCAAGGGGATTTATAACCCTCCGTTAAACGGTGATAACATCGTTGGAATATCACCAAAACTTGAACACATGCAATTCAATGTATAAGCTTTCCAATGGTGTGATCAATTTCGAAAACGGATGGCTAATTGAAAAAATTGTACATATAAGGGAAAAATAACCACCAAAAAACTGACCATAGGATCTATTTTGTAATGTTGATAATGCCACATATTTATATGTGGCTAAATACAACATATGTTGGCAAATCAATGATTAGAAAACAGAACTGAAAAGAAAAACTAACATGCAACGGAAGAAAACCATTTCTCACATTCGAAACCTGTAAAAAGGTATCTTCAATCACAATAGTGGCATACTACCTCCTAGGCCGTCGTCACGTCAGTCCGTGAAAGAATTATTCCTTTCGTGAAGAATAGAAGCAAAGGTGACAAATTTCTTAGCCTTTTTTTTAATTCAAAATGACAAAAATCCCAAATTTTTGTTTCAAATTTAGTCAAGTTTCTTTTTGGTCGTCTCTACATTTATTCTTATTTCATATTATTTTGTCTGGTATTAATTATACTTCATACTTATTAAATCCCAACTTACAGAAAAAAATTATGATAGTTGCCGGAAAATCGAGGAGAACCTTTCTTGTAAAGGTGTGGATTGGTGATGATGAAACTTGGCTCATGTAATTAAAACTTGCAAGTGCTACTGATCGATGAATGGGGCTTGCATACATGGACTTTGATCAACATAAATACGGGCATCATATTCATCAATGATCAGTAATTGGGTATGATCCAATTTTTTTTGTAGGTAACTTTGTGTATTTTATTTACGGAAATATATGTATTTACACTTTACAAACAACAAATTGTGCTTAAGTCTCTAATTTTGGGGATTCTCCTTCATTCATAAATTTTCAAATGCAGGACGGTATGGTGCCGAATGGC
>JAOYMZ010060279.1:0-13061 GCA_025802335.1 Pinguicula primuliflora
TCTATAGTTGATAATCCATCTTGGCATAGATAGATCTGTGTATTGGCATGTATATTATGTTGTTTGCATGTCAATAGCTTTTCAGCCATCAATTCTTGTGAATCTAACAGTCTCATCTTCCCTTGTAGTTTCTGTAAAAGGCATTGGCTCAGATATTTGTGCTAAAATGCTCTTTTGATCGCAAAATGTGATGTTGAGTATGGTTTGATTGCGTCTGTTTTTTGTGCTGTTATAACCAAGTCTGTGTTAAACTGCTTTTCTTCTATATTTGTTAAAATTGGTGAAGTGGGATGACGAATTCGAACTACACCGAGCTGAACCAGCTCGGTGTATACTAAGGTGTGCTTTCTTGTTGTATACTTACTTGTAGTCCTGGTAATGTTAAAAATGGGTTACTTGTAATCCTCTAAATGATATTTCCTATAAAAAAAACTTGTAGCCATGCTAATAGGGCGTAAACGAACCGAGCTCGAACGCACGGGCATTTTCGAGCTCGGTTTGCGAGCCTAACGAGTTGAGTCGAGTTTGGCTCGTTAAGCTTAACGAGCCAAAGTCCCAATTCGAGTTTGGTTCAAGCCCGCTCGCGAACGAGCTCGTTTTTCTTCTTATTCGTGAGCTCGTTCACACAGTTCGTTCCCAAGCTCAAAAAAATTGACGATATGGAGATGGAGGGGGAAATGCTTCAAAAAAATAGTAGGCCATTCGTCCATACTAAAACATCGAAAATAAATTTGTTCAAACTCTCAAACAAAACACAATCAATGAATTGTTAGTGCTTTGCTAAAAAAGAATAGTTAGTCCAGAGTCGAAAAGTCTACTAAGAAGGAAAGGAAAAGGAAAAGACATTAATTAAAACATATTTCAAGCAAATAAGAGGGATGACATATTTAGTCAACGACTATCAAAATTCCCAAATTATGAATCATAAAAAATGAAACCCTAATTCCCAAATTGTTGAAGAATATCTTGCAAAAGGAGTAAGATGAAGAACTCCGACAGAAATGAACTTGTGTCAGGAAGATGAAGGCTTGAAGATTTGATCGTCCCAGGAACACTAGATGAATGAATTTCCAAAGGAAGATGCGAAATTGATGAAGAAAAATAGTCGAACTTGATACAAAACATGTTTGCCCAAAACTGACGATTTGACGAAGGGTTGGAGAAGTAGAATTGAGTTTTCTTTTACAAATTTAATTTTAGTTTTTTAATTTAATAATATATAATATAATATTATTAAATCTTAGTGTTCGCGAGCGGCTCGTTAAGAGCTCACGAATGGGCTCGAGCTCGTTAAGCTTGTTCGCGAATACAAGTTTGGGCTCGAGCTTGAACTCGTTAAGCTTAACAAATCGAACGAACGAGCTTTAACGAACCAAACTCGAGTCTGTTCACGAACGACTCTGTTCGTTTACAGCCCTTGATGTTAATGTACACAAACTGGACTCTTAGACATACCATTTGTTCATATGCTGACTAGGCCTGGAGGGTTCTGGCTTTTCAATGCAATCAATTTGGTGAAGAAGACCCATGAAGCAATGATCAAATTCTGGACTGTGTGTGCACTCAGATTCAAGTCCGAATTTCCAATACTCGGAAAAGTAAAACAATCACTGTTTGGAGTAAGCTAACCCATGATCATCCACTCTGAAGAAGTCAAGATCATGTCTGGTCTGTTGAACTAGTCCCAGTTTTCTGGAGTCTTAATTAGTGCTCTATAACTGGACTTGTTCCACAGTTTGTTGAGTCCTGCTTTTCGGTTTGTTAGAGTCTTACAGTTAATGTGTTAGAGGGGATCGTGTGGAGAGTCTGTACAGTTATTTATAGCTAATGTTTACACTGCTTCCAATAAGGAAATATTTCCACAAACATAGCTTGTTATAAACTATTTTCTTTGCTTTTCGAATACTCTAAGAACTCATTCATCCATTTAACAACATATGGTATCAGAGCTTGTGTTATATAATAGCTTAGGAAACCAAATCATCACTGCTATGGCCTTAGAAAACAGCTTTGTTCAACCTACGATCCCAAGATTTGATGGACATTACGACCATTGGAGTCTTCTGATGGAAAATTTCCTCTGATCTAAGGAGTATTGGCACCTGATCGAAGCCGGCATCACTGCTGCAGCGGGACCTGAGAGAGCTACTGAAGGACTGAAGTACCTTAAGGCGAAGAACTACTTGTTCCAAGCTACAGACTAAACTGTTCTTGAGACGATGCTGCGTAAGAATGCAACCAAAGAAATCTGGGAGTCATTAAAACAGAAGTATCAGGGAACTTCTTGAGTCATGAGGGCTCAACTTCAGGCTCTTCGCAAAGAGTTTGAAGTCGTACAAATGGATGCAGGCGAGACTGTTAATGCGTATTTTGGTAGAACTCTATCAATCGTTAATAGAATGATGACTCACGGCTAGAAGATGGAAGAAGTGACTGTGGTTGAGAAAATACTACTCTCCCTAACGAGCAAGTATGACTATGTGGTGTGCTCAGTTGTAGAATCCAATGATTTGGATAAACTCACTATTGACGAGTTACAAAGCAGTTTGCTCGTTCATGAGCAAAGAATTACCCGCAGTGTTCGTGAGGAGCATGCTCTCCATGTGAACATTCAGGAGGGGCGAGAACCTTTGGCCGAGAAACAAATCGTGGTCGAGGACGTAGAAGAGGAAGATTTGGCTCCAGACAAGATAGATCTGTCGTGGAGTGTTACAGATGCCATAATCTTGGACACTTTCAATGGGAGTGTCCAAGGAAAATTCAAGAACAACCCTGGATGAACTTTGGAGAAGTGTCTGATGAAATGTTGCTAATGGCTCTCATAGAGCCACAGTCGGATCCAAATGAACATATCTAGTTTCTAGATTTAGGATGTAGCAATCACATGTGCGGTGTTTTGAGCTTCTTTACGAACCTAGATCAAAGCTTCAGTCAATCTGTTAAGCTGGGCAACAACCTCAGCATTCATGTTGCAGCAAAGGGGAATATTCAGTTTGAAATCATTGGACTGAATCGCTTGATTACTGAGGTGTATTTCGTACTTGAACTCACCAACAACGTACTAAGTGTTGGTCAGCTGCAAGCCAAAGGACTAGCAATCCTGTCCAAAAACAATCGATGCAAGATACTCCATGATGAATGTGGGCTTATCATTGATGCTGCCATGACTCAAAACAGAATGTTCCCTATCATGGCTCATCATGCTGATAGTAATCCTGCTGATGCTCATTGCTTATCCTCTCAGTCATCAGATATGGCCACTATTTGGTACCATAGATATGGCCATATCAGATGAAAGGGACTCAAACACATATAGCAGCACAATATGGTACACGATATGCCACATTTCCCTACTGTCGCTAAAGTATGTGAACATTGTTTAGTATGAAAACAACATAGGGATCCTTTCTCGCTAGAGAGTTTGAAGAAATTTGCATCTATCCTGCAACTAGTACATGCTGACATTTGTGGTCCCATTACACCAGCTTCGCAAGGTGACAAAAGATACCTGCACACATTCCTTGATGATCGGAGTAGGAGAACCTAGGCTTATTTCTTGACAGCTAAAGCTGATGCATTCAACCCCTTTCTCCTATTCAAATTAGCTGTAGAAAAGGAGGCAGGCAAACATGTATGCAATCTGAGAACCGAACGAGGAGGGGAGTTCACTTCAGAAGAGTTATCAGACTACTGCTCAAAGAATGGAATCGCTCGCCAACTCACTGTTGCTTATTCACCGCAATAGAATGGCATCGCCGAGCGCAAGAACAGGACAATCCTGAATATGGGAAGAAGTATGTTGACGGCCAAGAAGATTCCTTGAATATTCTTTCCAGAAGCGGTGAGATGGGCCATGCATATCCTGAACCGATGTCCTACTCTAGCTTTGAGGAATAACACCCCGGAAGAAGCTTGGAGCGGAGTGAAACCGTCTGTTGAACACTTCCATTGTTTGGTTGTCTCGCTCACGTTCACACACCAAACATGGGGTGAACCAAGCTTGATGATCGCATCTTCAAATGTATTAATCTTGGGACCAGTCCATAAAACAAAGCATATCGCCTATTCAATCCCTTAACCAATAAATTTGTGATCAGTCGTGATGTTATCTTTGAAGAATACAAACAGTGGGATTGGAATGGAAATAACTCACGTGCTTCAACCAATGAGCTTATCTGGGATTATCAGGATGCTGAATCAGAATCTAATCAACCTAATGCTCACTTTGCTGATCTAATTCCTTCTGATCAACTAGCAGAAACTGATGAACATGTTGATGAATCTGAGGAGTGGACTCCTGAAAAATTGAACGAAATAACTCCTGCTCACCCTTGCAGACCTCCTGTATGGCTAGGAGAATACACTCCAGGAGAAGGATTATCTGAGGATGACAATCCACTAGCTCTGTTCACTGAAGGAGATCCCATTTCCTTCCAAGCTGTTAGAAACTCTGAACACTGGAAGCACGCTATGGACCAGGAAATAGCGGCCATTGAACGAAACAACACTTGGGAGCTTACAACACTACCTACAGGAACAAAAGCTATGTGAAGTGGGTCTACAAGATCAAATAAAATGAGAAAGGAGAAATAGACAAACACAAAGCACGGTTGGTTGCCCTTGGTTACTGCCAGAAACATGGAGCAAACTACTCAGAAGTGTTTTCCCCTGTCGCTCATCTTGACACTATACGACTGGTGGTAGCACTTGCAGCTCTACACTCATGGCCAATCTTCCAACTAGATGTCGAATCAGCATTCCTGCATGGACATCTCGAAGAAGAGGTATATGTGACTCAACCTCTTGGATATGAACTGCCTGATGAAACAGATAAAGTCTACTGTTTGAGGAAAGCCTTATACGGTCTCAAGCAAGCTCCACGTGCCTGGTATAACCGCATTGAAATGTATTTCTTGAAGGAGGGATTTGTAATGTGTCCTAATGAACCTACATTGTTCGTGAAGGAAGATAAAGGTAATATTCTCATTGTTTGCCTATATGTGGATGATCTCATATACAGTGGAAATGCTATAGATTTATTCAATGCTTTCAAACATCAATGACTTCTGAATTTGATATGAGCGATCTTGGTCGCATGATGTTCTTCTTGGGTTTGGAAGTATAGCAGAGAACTGATGGCATATTCATCTCACAACGGAAATATGCTCAAGAAGTACTTGAGCGCTGTCACATGAGCAACTGCAATCCGGTTCATAACCCAACTGTTCCTGGTTCAAAGCTCACAAAGAATTCAGCTAGCCAAATTGTTGATGTCTCACTCTTCAAAAGACTTGTTGGCTCCCTGAAGTATCTGACAGCCACAAGACCAGACCTGACATATAGTGTTAGCATGATCAGCCGCTATATGGAACGGCCAGCTGAGACTCAATTGCTTGTTGCCAAAAGAATTCTCAGATACATCGAAGGAACAACTGATTTCGGCCTATTTTACAAGCAAACAGGAATGATATTCTTACTGGTTTCACAGATTCAGACTATGCTGGAGATTGTGACGACAGGAAAAGCACTTTGGGCAATGCTTTTGTTCTATGCTCAGTTACCGTCTTGTTGTCATATAAGAAGCAACCTGTAGCCACCCTTTCCACTGTTGGAAAGGAAAGATTTAGGGGATATGGAGGGATTGGAGATATTCTCAAATCTCTCCCTAATTTCCCGGGATTACCTTAATCCCGGGAGTTACCTTATTATTGTAACAGTCTGTCTATATAATGATGTAAAGAAGAGTGGGAAAAAAGAAGAAAAAGGAGAGATCCAAGATCCTCCCGTAGAGTAGGAATTCAATCCGAATCACGTAAAATCTTGTGTCTCTTAAATCACTACTAATCAAATCATCAAAACATCATGGTATCGAAGCTGGGGTTTTAACCCTCCAGATTTTGTCATCTACCACACCGTCAATCTGATAGAATTCCGATGTGAAATATGGGGCAATCGGTGGCAATTGAAGAAGCTACCAAGGCTATCTCCCAACAGATTGCAGCAATAATGGAAAAGCAATTCGGGGCATCCTCTTCCGGCGGGAATCAGCTCGATGTGAGAATCGAAGTCAAACTCGGCAACAACAACAACGTATTGTGGGCACGACTGATGGAAGTAGCGATCAGGAGCCGGGATCGCTATGAGTTTCTGACCGAAAAACCTCCGGCAAAAAACGACCCTGGGTATAAGGCATGGCGTAAGAAAGACTTACAAGTCTTCTCTTGGTTAACCAACAATATGGAACGAAGCATCGTCCGACAATATATACACTTTTTGATATCAAAATTGCTGTGGAGAACACTAGCCGGAACATTCAAGGCCAGAGAAGACAGACTACAAATCTTCGACTTGAAGACAAAGGCTAGGAGGCTAGTTCAGAATCAATCAGGATTGGAGGAGTACTACAGTCTCTCTAACAGTTTATGGATGGAAATTGACCAGAGGAGGCCAAATCCAATGAAGCATGAAGAAGATATTGTTGAATATAATAGGATTCAATCGGAGGACTGATTGTTCACGTTCCTGTCAGGCTTGGACAAAGTATTCGATCCTATTGTGAGGGATATACTCAAACAAAAACCACTTTGAGGGGTTGATGAAGCATATGTAACCTTACGGTTTGAAGCCGCGCCACGGGAGATTCTATCACCGGCGGCAAACATCGAAACAAGACCTCACAACATAGGGTTGGGCTCTGGCCTTATCACTCAGGCGGCCCAAAACCAAAGTTAATCATCGGGCCCAATTGTAACCCATCTCGAGACAGTAATTCATGGGGTAACAAATGATCCGAGCGGGGCACATTTCAGCCGGTCAGGAGGAGCCCGACCCGGACATATCGACCTAGGGACCCTGAACCAACCCGGACAGACTGACCCCAGACAGACAGAATTGCCCATATCCGCACTGCTGCCTCGAAAATAGTCAATTCCAGGGCGGACGCCGATAAGAAGGAGCCAATCCGGCAACCAACTCGTCATTCCGGTGGAGATGTGATGAGTGTGGGAGATTAGGACATATCAAGAGAGAATGTTATCGAATCGTGGGATATCCGGCAAATCATCCTCTAAATCCAGCGAATTGGAGGAACAGTGGACCATACCGTGGTACCGTAGTGATGGGCGAAGGAGTTGACAGAAACGATGATATTGAACACGGCTTCGCTGTACTGGGTGTCAGGAGGCAACAACCCGTACTCCAGCGAGCAAACGCCATTGGAAATTATGACGGATACACGGTGAGCAGTGAGGGCTGCGAAACTGAGAGAGGAAGGACAAATGAACCGACAAGAGAAATGGATCTGAGAAGCCGATGGATTACACACCCAACAGGTATACATGGGAGGGGGCTAAAATTACCCTCCTGCCCTTCATCACTTGTCAATACAAATTTTTTCCCTCAAGGGTGTTTTGGGGATACTGAAAATTTGGATGTGGGGATAGTAAATTCGTGTTCCAACGGGAAACATCAATAGTGGATATTTGACTGTGGTGCTACTGACACTGTTTCCTATGATATTAATGACTTTTGTGAGAGACAGAGTCCTACGAAGAAAAGCATTCAAACTGCCAATGGAGAGTTACTGTCGGTTAAGGGTGGTGGAATAGTTGAGATAACATCAAATCTCAAACTATCAAACTACTTCTATGTTCCTGCATTATCTCATAAGCTCTTATCGATAAGCCATGTAATGAAAGAATTGAATTGTGCCGTACTGATGTACCCATCATTCTGTGTGTTGCAAGATATCCAGACGAAGGAGATTATTAGATGCGGCACTGAACGGGCTGGACTGTATTACGTCGATGAAGTTGTTACGTTATCCAAGTCATTCTCCATCCGTAGTAATGTATCCCATAAAAGCTGGTTGTGGTACCAGCACTTAGGTCATCCTTCCGATAGCTATCTTAAAAAACTATTCCCGCATTTATCTGGTTTTCCTATTTCTTGTGAGTCATGTATTCGGGATAAGGCACATTGGGCATCTTTTGCACCTAGCCTATCTCGTGCTGAAAAACCTTTTAATATTATTCATTCTGATGTTTGGGGGTCTGCCCCAATTACTGGAGGCTGTGAATTGAAGTATTTTGTTTTGTTTATTGATGACTGCACCCGTATGATGTGGATATATTTTTTGAAGAATAAGTTGGATGTTGTGACTAAGTTTATTAAGTTCTATCACATGATTGATACACAGTTTGGCATGCCTATCAAGGTCCTACGGTCAGATAACGGGGGAGAGTTTGTGAACTCTGAGATGTCATCTTTTTTCTCAGAAAAGGGAATGATTCACCAGGCGACATATACCTATAGTCCAGAGCAAAATGGAGTAGCAGAACAGAAGAATAGATTCTTACTTGAGATTACTCGGGCTCTCATGCTAGAGTCATGTGTTCCATCCATATATTGGCCTGAAGTAGTGGCTACGGTGGCATATCTCGCGAATCGTGTTCCCACCAAGGTCCAGGAGTTTGCTACACCACTCCAGGTCCTGTCGTCCTATACTAAGGTACCCCCATACACACTCTGAGCCCTCGTGTATTTGGATGCTCTATTCTTGTTCATATTCTGAAGGTACATCGCACAAAGTTTGATCCTTGCTCTCTGAAGTGCATATTCGTCGGATATGGAGTATGTCAGAAGGGATATCAGTGTTATGATCCACTGACAAAAGGCTATTTACTACAACACACTGTGACTTCGTTTAGAATGAATTCTATTTCGGCAGTACTTCTCCATCTGGTGGTTAGGGGGAGACCGTGTGTGACCCACTAAACTGGATAAGCTTGCCCTCTATCATGGAGAAACCTCAGAAAGAGCCACCTATGTCCTCGGAACCACCGCCACATGTCCTGTCCCTAGCCTCATCATCAACACAGGACGTAATACAGTCAGGAGGCTCCGAAGTGACTTTGTCCCCTCCTACGAATATCTCGGTAAGTCCTTATACTGAGACTCTCATTCAGGATTCTATACCTGTTTTTGACATTTTTGCAAATTCTCGACGGGGCCGTGTACTACTCGAGGCACCTCGGAGATATATTGCGGACCATGTTCTCGGGTCCAAACGATATCCAGTGGCTAATCTATTCAGGGGGAGCTACACGGCCACTGCCAAAGCATTTACCATGGCATTGTATCGAGAAGAGTTGCCGAGGAGTGTGGAAGAAGCAATGGAGACTGAAATGAATGCCCTAGAAAAGAATCATACTTGGGAGATGTGTAAGATACCGGATGGAAAGCGCCCAGTCGGGTGCAAGTGGATTTACACCATAAAGAGAAAGGCTGATGGAACAGTGGAGCGGTTTAAAGTAAGGTTGGTGGCGAAGGGATACACCCAGACCTATGGGATCCATTACTCAGAGACATTCTCACTAGTAGCCAAAATTGATACCATTCGAGTACTATTTTTGATTGCAGCCAACCGGGACTGGCCACTTTACCAATTTGACGTGAAGAATGCCTTTCTTTATGGAGACTTAGTGGAGGAAGTATATATGGAGAGACCACTCGGGTTCTCACACCTATTTAGACCGAATGAAGGGTGCAGATTGAGGAAAGCGCTCTATGGACTGAAATAATCTCTGAGGGCCTGGTTTGGACGATTCACACTGGCCATGCATCTCGTAGATTGCAAACTAGCTGATTCACCTATGTTACCGAATCATGGACTCAAAATCGTGGATAAGGTCGAAGCGGTCGACCAAAAACAATACCAACACCTCATTGGGAAGTTTATCTATCTGTCACACACCAGACCAGACATTGCATATGCAGTGAGTGTTGTTAGTCAATTCATGCAAAATCCTCAAAGGGATCATTGGGATGTGGCGATAAGGATTGTTCGATACTTGAAAGGAACTACAGACACTGAGGTGATATTCAGAAACAATGGACATCTGATGATGGAAGCATACACTGATGCTGACTAGGCTGGAAATCTTGTAGACTGCAAGTCAACATCAGGGTATTTTACACTCATTGGTGGGAATCTGGTTACATGGAAAAACAAGAAACAGAGGGTAGTGGCCTTATCGATGCTAAAGCAGAGTTCCGGGGTATAGCAAGAGGCTTGGCTGAAGTATTGTGGTTAAGGAAATTGATGACGGAATTGGGCTTCCCTCCTGAACAAGCATGCCCCTTGAGATGTTATAATCGGGCTGCTATTCAGATCTCTGAAAATCCAGTGCTCCATGACAGGATGAAACATGTTGAGATAGACAGACACTTTATAAAAGAAAAACTGGAAGATGGGATGATCACACTTCCCTATGTGCGTTCAGAGGATCAGTTAGCTGATATTTTGACAAAGGCAGTTGCTGGACAATCATTTCATGAAACTGTTAGCAAGTTGGGTGTTGGACCTTCCACCATCCAACTTGAGGGAGAGTGTTGGAAAGGAAAGATTTAGGGGATATGGAGAGATTTGAGATATCCTCAAATCTCTTCCTGATTTCCTGGGATTACCTTAATCCCGGGAGTTACCTTATTGTTGTAACAGTCTGTCTATATAATGATATAAAGAAGAGTGAAAAAAAAGAAGAAAAAGGAGAGATCCAAGATCCTCCCGTGGAGTAGGAATTCAATCTGAACCACGTAAAATCTCGTATCTCTTAAATAACTACTAATCCAATCATTAAAACATCATGGTATTGAAGCTCGGGTTTTAACCCTCTAGATTTCGTCATCTACTGCACCGTCAGTCCGACAGAATTCTGACGTGAAATATGGGGCAACCGACGGTAATTGAAGAAGCCACCAAGGTTATCTCCCAGCAGATTGCAACAATCATGGAAAGCAATCCCGGGCATCCTCTTCCGATGGGAATCAGTCCAATGTAAGAATCGAATTCAAACTCGACAACAACAACTACGTATTGTGGACACGACTGATGGAAGTAGCGATCGATGGCTGGGATCGCTATGAGTTTCTGAACGAAAAACCTCCGGCAGAAAACGACCCTGGGTATAAGGCATAGCGTAAGGAAGACTTACATCTCTTCTCTTGGTTAACCAACAATATGGAATGAAGCATCGTCCGACAATATATACACTTCCGACATCAGAATTGCTGTGGAGAACACTAGTCAGAACATTCAAGGCCGGAGAAGACAACCTACAAATCTTCGACTTGAGGACGAAGGCTAGGAGGCTAGTTCAGAATTAATCGGGATTGGAGGAGTACTACAGTCTCTCTAACAGTTTATGGATTGAAATTGACCAAAGTAGGCCAAATCCAATGAAGCATGAAGAAGATATTGTTGAATATAACAGGATTCAATCGGAGGACCGATTGTTCACATTTATGTCAGGCTTGGACAAAGTATTTGATCCTATTGTGAGGGATATACTCAAAGAAAAACCACTTTGAAGGGTCGATGAAGCATATGCAACCTTACGGTTCGAAGCCGCGCGACGGGAGATTTTATCACCGACGGCAAACACTGAAATAAGGCCTTAGAACATAGGGTTGGGCTCTGGCCTTATCACTCAGGCGGCCCAAAACCAAAGTTTATCATCGGGCCCGATTGTAACCCATCTCGAGACAGTAATTCACGGGGCAACAAATGATCCGGGCAGGGCACATTTCAACGGGTCGGGAGGAGCTTGACCCGGACATATCGACCTAGGGACCCAGAATCGACCGGGACAAACTGACCCGGACAGACAAAATCGCCCATATCCGCCCCGCTGCCCCGAAAACAGTCAATTCTAGGACAGACGCAATTAAAATACAATCACAAAAAAGTGTAATTAAATTAAAATTTGAATAAACTAATAAATGAATAAATACAATCACAATAAACACACATGAAAAAAGGCCGAGCCTCTCGGCACTACAACTAAATAAATAAACTATCCCAAACCCGACCCTACAGTCTATGGTCTGGGCCCAGACTCGACCCATACTCATGGGTTCTTGGCCTGACCGGGTCAGGGCCGGATCATTTTCCCAAAAAAGGACATGCAAATAGTAAAACTCATAAAAAAATTGTCATCAATCTAATGTCTGTAACATAAATGAGTATAATTAAATAAGTCAATTTAACATAATAAATTTAATTCTATTGTTTAGGTCATAAAACTTACTAAGATATTTCAAATATAAAGTTAAACAATACAAAAAAGTATAATTAAATTAAAATTTGAATAAACTAATAAATGAATAATTACAATCACAATAAACACACAGAAAAAGGTCGAGCCTATCGGCACTACAACTAAATAAATAAACTATCAAAAATTACCAACAATATGAACAATTTGGTGATATAAAAAAATTCAATAGTGCGAAATATGAACAATAATGCAAAACATAAATAAAATTCCACAAAAATTGATGATTACCGTAAAACAATATGAATATTACTATAAAAAAAGATAAATAAATAGTGTAGAACATCAAAATCTAAATAAATATTGAAAAAGTTAGTACCTTATTGATTTTGGGTGATTTGAAAGTAAAAAAGATACTCAAACAAATTACTCAAACAAAAAACTTGAGAATGAGGCCCATAGAGGTAGTAGTGGGGGACACACACTGTAAAATGTAATTTTTTAAGAAATACAAAAAACAAAAAACTTACTTACAAAAAAAATATTCAAACAAATTACTTGTTTGACAAAATATTGTGATTGATGATTGGTGACAATTGATTAATTAATGTCAAGACAACAATTTTATGAAATGAGTTTATGGCGGATGAGATGGAGAATAAAATCCCTAAATAAACTAAGATATAATTGAATAAAATATATATAATGTGATGTAGGTCGCAACATCACGAGTTCGGAAAATTTTGCCAACTCTGTCTGAGCTATTTATTTGACAATTTGGATTAGGACATATGACTACAAATAATATTAATTAGATAAATAAATAATTAAAAAATAATTATACAAAACGTGCCATTTTGGACCGATGTAGCCTTTCGTTTAGATTGGGCTTGGGGAGCATAAAAAATGTCCCTTAATTAAACTTGGTGAATGTTTAAAATGTACAACCGAGGCACATGAGTCAAATTCAAAGCCGGATTGCTCAGATTTGGAGATCTCCGACTC
>JAOYMZ010060290.1:0-13059 GCA_025802335.1 Pinguicula primuliflora
TACAAACATGATTTTTGTGTTCTAGATTTGGATGACATTTATTCAAGTGTAAATAGTTCATCCCTTGCCTTAATCTCCAATGCAAGTAAAACTCTTAATCTGTAAAATGGCTTGCTAGATTTGATTGGTCAAGATAGGCTTAATAGACTAGCTAAGTGTTGTCTTTCGAACCTCAACAAAAAGGGTATGTTGCCCATGTGTGAACCTTGCTTACGTAGCAAGGCTAGCAAAAGGCCTTTTAGTAAGGCTCATCGAGTCACTAATCTTTCTTATCTAGTTCATCCCAACATTTTCCCATATGCATAAAGTATGTCATAGGGCTTCCATTTTTTATCTTACAGATAACTGCTCACGTTTTTGTTATGTGTACATGTTATCTCACTGCAATGAAAGGGCTCGATATGTTCAAGCCCTAAGTGGTAAAAGTCGAAACACAATTAGGCCGAGAAGTTAACACTTCAAGAACTAATCGCGGTTGCGAATATTTTTCTGATTCGTTCAGAGGATATTTTGATGAAAAGGGCACTGTAAGGAAATATACTATTCCATACACTCCAAAGCAAAATGTTGTTGAGGAATGAAGGAATTGAACTTCACTTGACGTGATTAGGTTCATAATGGTACAAGCTGACCTATCCATAAACTTTTGAGAATATGCATTGCTTATGGCAATAAATATTCTCAATTGTGTACCAAGTAAAAGTGTGTCCACCACTCCGTATGAGTTATGGAATGGGAGGAAGCCAATCTTAGACCATATGCAACTATGGGGTTCAGCAGCTATGTTCATGACAAATCTCGTTAGCATTGAAACTTGTTCTAAGAGCAACCAAACGGGTGTTCATTCGTTATCCTGAACATGTGAGATGATATGTATTGTTCGGTATTCGAATGGAGGCATGATTGGAATTGATAGTCGCAATATCGAGATACTAGAGGGATTAGTTCCCAACTGTTGTTGATATAAGACAGGGCAGTCAATTGTATGAGTTACAATGAGAACTGTCACTATCTCTTGGTGTGAGGGAGAATATATTTCACCAAAACACCCAAAGATAGTGAAATCACGCATTTTGCAAGTGAGAGTTTGCCTAATGAAGGTGAGAATGCTAATGAGGTCAGTCATCAGCAACAATCTCCAACACCTTCTACCTATAAGACTACAAATTCTACTGACAAACGGGTTAGTGAGAGTTCTCCTTTCGAATAGGTAATTTGATTAGGAACTCTCGCATATTGCAAGTGCGAGCTTGCCAAATGAAGGTGTAAATGCAAATGAGGTTTGTCCTCATCAGCAGTCTCTAATACCTTCAACTGATGAGATTACAAATTCCACCGACCAACGGGTTAGTGGGAGTGGTCATTCGAATAGGCAAGTTGATCAGCAACCTTCTGTACTTAATATAGATGTAGCTACGAATTCCACCGACTTTGGGGTTAGTGGGAGTGAGTCTTTGACAATGGTAGTTGAAAATCCTGCCATTTGATAGATGAGTTCTTTGAGGATACTTTCAGATTAAGGAAGATGTATTCGTCTACGTACATTTCGAAGTATAAAAGTCTATCTTTTATCGTGAGAATATGGACTAGCCCGATGAGTGAAAATGGCTTCGTGTTATAAAGGATGTATTGACTCAATGAAAAATAAATGAGGTTTGAGAATTATTCGATCTGCCAAAACGTCGAAAACTAACTGGATACAAATGGGTATCATGGTTAAGCACAATATGGATGAATCAATCGAAAAGTTCAAAGTCCAACTCATGGCGAAAGACTTTACCCAATTTGGGAGTATTGACTACGAAGAGATATTTCTCCTGTGGTGAGAATGATCTCTATTCGCCTACTTCTGGCCTTGGTTGTCTATTTGGATATCGAATTATAGCAAATAGACGTAGAGACTGTCTTTCTTAATAAAGTTCTTGAGGAATAAATTTATATGGATCAACCTATCGGGTTTGTCTCAATAGGAAAAGAAGACAAGTATGTCATTTTAAAAGATTCATGTATGGTTTAAAACAGTCTTTCAGATTATGGTACGTCTAATTTCATGAAGCTATTACGTTGTATGGTTTCATCATGATCGATGAGGATCATTGCGTGTATGTCTTAAGGACAATGGAATGAATCTTGTTTCATTTTCCATATGTCAGTGACATACTGTTGGCCAGAAACAATAAGGAAAATATCAACTCCATTAAAAAATGGTTGTCCTCTGTCTTCGAGATAAATGATATGAGTGAATCTATGTATGTCCTATGAGTTGAGATATGCAGAAATCATTCTAAGAGATTATTGGGTCTGTCTCAACAAACAAAATCTTAGAGCGATTCAGGATGCATAACCTGAAACCTGTTGATACTCCTATTGATAAGAGTTTGGCACTAAACCTCGAGTAATGCCCCAAAACAGATAAAGAGGAAGAGGAGATGAGCACAGTTCCTTATGCAAGTGCTATAGAAAATTTTATGTACACGGCTGGACATTTGTTTTGTGGTTGGACTAGTGAGTCGTCACCAAAGAAACCTGGAACCTGCTCATTGGCAAGCAGTTAAGTGAATCATTCGTTGCCTATGTGGTATGACTTATCGAATTTCATTATCAAAGGGAAAATATATACTCAAAAGGATACATAGTTGTTGATTGGGTGCATCTTGGTAAGTCCAAGTTCACCTCTAGACATCACATCATCCTCGGTGGGGGAGTCATACCATGTGCAGTAATAAATAAGACTACATTGCTATGTCAACTATGGAAATAGAGTATGGTCGCTATTGCGATAAATACTGTAGCAATTTTGTTCACCAAGGATCCAAAGTTCCATAGAAGGACGAAGTACATCCAGATAAGATATTGGTTTATTTTGGATAACAAAAGCATATCATATTCAAGTATATTCATTCTGACAAGATGATTGCAGAATCAATGACCAAACTCGTTTCTAGAGATATGTTTAGAGCTCATATCATGAGTCTAGGAGTTCGTAGGATTTGACGATATCTTGTAGAAATGTAAGAGGACATGTTTATGTAAGGAATTGATTAGTGAAATAGAAAGACATTTCTTTCTCACGTTATGCAATTATTATGAGTTTACAAATCAATTATAAAGGCACAATATAGAATGTCACAAAGCTTCACAATTGGCTCTATCACACGGGGAATCAGCCTTATGCTTGTGTAGCAGGAAGGATGAGACTGATAGAGATAACCTCAGTCGCTTCAGTAGGTCTAAAATGAAATTTCTAGAGAATCGAAAGTGAAATAACTGAGTTCACATTAAGCTTAAAGCCGAATGTATAGGATAAAGACTAGTTGTTTTTATCGATGGCTGCATTTGCATGGTATAAGATCGTGACATGCCCATCTGAGTGGGAGTCATACCATGACACACATATCATACCGTTTGTGCTATAGATCGACCGTTGTGAGAATGACAATAATTTTTCCCTGATTGTCATTGTTTGATCACAGGACCATTTTCTGGCCCACCCTGAGCGTTACTCTTCGACTTAGAACTATGACTTGAAGTTGAGGCTTGATGATGCTACTTTAGTATGAATCTAACGGTTTTAGTTCTTAATAGTCATATGGACCATGCTAGGAAAGCAGTCGAGTTTATATGAATGGTCATTAGTATCTAAGGAACAATCTGTCTTACTCACCATATTTGCCCGAGCGGTTACATTATGTATGTAATAAAATATTGTATAGTTTAAAGGGAATTCGTAGCTATCAGTGATGAAAAGAGGATTTGGGGTATCAGCATTTTAAAAATATCATGTTAGTTTGATGGTGACTTAACATGATATTACGTGTTACTTATATTGGTCGCACAACTCATTACTCATATGAAGCATCGAGAGAAAGTTTGAACAACCCATTGCGGCTTGTGTAGTCAAGTGGCAGCTGTTAGTATACGGCTTGTGTAGTCGAGTGAGAGTTGTTAGACAAATACGTTATTACGTTAAATAGTAAGGCTTATGTAGCCGACTGGGAGCTGTTGGACATTAACGTAATTATGGCAAAATTGCAATTAATGTTTAATTGTAATTTAGATAATTATTACATTAAATGGGCTTTGGCCCATATTGACCTATGTCTACTCCTATAAATAATGAGATTTCCACAACCCTAATGCTAAGTCTTTATTTTATTCTCATCTGTTGAGAACCCAATTTTCATAGTTCTCTCGAAGTGTCGCCTCATCATCTCGAAATGAGAGTCTTGAGTTGTGGAATACCACCGGGACTCTGGTAGCCCCATTTGAAAATCTGCTCAACCGGAATATTATGATACGTCATGCTTCCGCAATAAAGGTACGATTTCATATTTGTATTCGAATTATCAGATATGTTCTAATATTTAGGAGTCAATCCTACATGCTCCATATGCCAATCTTTATACTTGCTGGTTTTTTTTTAAAGATATACTTGCTGGTTTAAGTAGCTCGAACTCATCCAGATTGACCCCCCTGCAGAATGTTTTCCATGCTTCCATCCAACCTGTAGCCATACCACTATCTTCTTCCAAACATCTCTTTCCTGTGCACACTGTTGAAACAGACGAGCTTCTGTTTCTTGGTGACCTGTTTTACAAACAAAACAGTCTATGACACAATCCAGCATGATGATTCCACGATCCTGCAGGCAAAACACGAAGTTAAACAACCTGCAGACCAATGTATCAATCCTGAATACAATTATACACTCGAAAAAACAAAATTCAATTGTTACACTCGGAAAATAGAACCATAATAACAGAATTCAATTGTTACACTCGAAAAAATCACAAGTTTCACAAGATCCACAAGACATGAAGTTCAGACATTCTGGCCAGGTAATGCATCTCTATATCTGTTGAACATGGAAGCAACCATTTGATCCCTCTTATTCGTACATCCAGGAGATGGTTTCAAGGTCGAAATGCAACCTTAGTCATCCTAAGATTGCCGAAAAAGTCTATATCATTTCCCACAGCTAACTTGTTCAGATATTTGACTTGTATGGGTAGTGGTTGAACTAAGTTATACCTAATTCTATCAGGTCGGCACACTCGTTTCAAACGATGTGTGTCATCTTTGAGATCATTTAGATCATCAAGGGAATCTAATATAATTAACACATTCAGAATATTGACGAGCTCCTGCTGACTGACTGACTTCTGAACACCACGAAACACAATCTCATGAACATGAAGACATATTCAAACACGCACAAACCAAGAAAATATCATAATCCGGCTAATCAGAAACCCGAACAATTCTAAACATGAACCCATAAATGCAAACGCAAGGAAAACAACAATTCCAATACAAACCCTAGATTGCAATTCATAAAATGAATCTGCACTACGTGCTTCTATTCCCGTATGGTCAGATGGGATGGGATCACCTTATGCGTCAATGGGATGTTATTCGGAATGCACCTTCAAATGTCAGCCTTACTATGATGGACTAATACAGCTTCCGTTTATTTCAGCGAGCCAATGAATATCCCACTATACTCTTAATTCGTAAATTGTTTCAGGAATTCATCGTGGATGCATGGGCTTCAATTGAGCAGAATCGACTAAATTATTACTGGCGTCTCCGATCACAGTTCAGAATAGAATGCTCACACAACTTGACAGACCTCGGCACGTTTGATGTTGATCCTTCAGCAATTATCAGGCGTGTTGTTTTGCCATCTTCACATGTTGGCAGCCCACGACATATTTTCGAAATATTTCAGGATTCTATGGCCATCACACGATACAACCATCATCCAGACATATTCCTTACTATGACTGCCAACCCTAGGTAGCCTAAGATTACCGCTGCATTGCTAGACAACCAGACTGCTCCTGACCGTCTTGATCTCATCACACGTGTTTTCGAGCTCAAGAGGCGGGCCCTTATGAAAGATATTGACCAACATTGTGTTTTTGGGGTCGTTGTTGGAAAGGTCTATACAATTGAATTCCTGAAACGCGGCTTGCCACACATGCACGTGCTTTTCTTCCTACAGTCTTCCGGGAAAATTCACACGTGTGCGCAGGTTGACCAATTTGTATGTGCCGAGTTTCCAAGCCTACAGGACGAACCAGAACTCTTTGATATTGTTGCATACCGTATGATACATGGCCCCTGCCTCCTTAATTATCCTTGCATGAAAAATCAGAGGTGTAGAAAAAAATATCCAAAGCCTTTAGCCGAATTCACCACCATGCAGCCCGATGGATATCCTGTTTACCGCCGTCGTAATACAGGTATTCCCATCACTTACTCTATTATTTCGTCAATGCTGACGGATTTAATTGTGATTCCATCATCTTTTGAGTGCACAAGCCCCCTACTAATTAACTACATAATATTTATGATGGTTTAAACAAAAAAAATAGCATCTTTTTAAATTTGTATTATTCTCTCCTTGTTGTGGGTCCAAAAATTACCATTTGATTGTGAATTGAATTCATTCATTCCACACTTCGTGATTGATTAATTGTTGTTGTATACGTGTTTGGGAAATGGTAACATGTGGAAAACACTTATTCTTCCATGGAACATGTTTTGAACATCTGGCGAATCTGCTATGTTATTGTGATCTGATTCGGAATGTCGTTGAAATAAAAAGTTGATTTTCTTCCAATTGTGCCGTAGAAATATAGCTGATCTGATTTGGAATGGTGTTAGTTTCAGTTCGATTCTGTTCGATTTTCCAACATTTCAGTTGCTGGATTCTTTTCACTATTGTTGTTAAAATAAAAGGATGGTTTTTTTTCCTATTGTGCCAAAGAAATTGAGTTGATCTGATTTGGAATGGTGTTAGTTACTATTCGATTTTCCCACATTTCAGTTGCTACTTTTTTTTTGGTAGATACATTTCAGTTGCTACTGATTCGTTTCCCTATAGTTGGTTGCTACTGATTCGATTCTATTAAAAACTTTTGAAATTTTGAAGCCAATTTTGAAGACTTTTATGTGCTTTTCTAAGATTTTGCTTATGCTGACATTTTTGTTCATGCTGTGCCAACTGAAATTTTTTAACACATTTCTTTGAATTCCAGTTTGCTCATAACGTATTCCTTGGAAGCTCAGTTTGCTCATGCTTGATTTTTGGTTACCACCTAACCATATTCTTATTCCTACATGCACATTTTATAAAGTGGGAAGCACATTCTGGATAATCGCAACGTCGTTCCTTATAATCCTTATTTATCTCGGAAGTACAATTGCCATATAATCTAGATATAACTCGTGGCTGAAGTTACGATTCGGAAAATTTGACCTGCAAAAATAAATTTCCTTTAACTTATTCCCTATTGAACTGGACTTTTGAAACAATTTATTTGTATATACTAACTCACCACATCAAAACTTGATGTCAATATTACAATTTGTTATATTCCATCCAACATCTCTTTATTCTCTGGATAGTTTAGCATGAAAATGCCATATAACTAAAGTTGTAAGGTAGTTCTGTAAGATTCAAAGAGAAATCACCGAAAGTTCTATGCCCATAAGTCGCAAACCCGTAAACCCATAATTCATAAACACATCAAAACACAAACGAATTATGAATCCAAGCACAACCATATACCATAATACATAATGAATTTCAGGCCATCGAATTTTTGGCCGAACAATTTATCACATTAACCCATATACCCATATACCCATATACCCATAAATCCGTAAACCATAAAAACATAAGCACATAAAGAAAGAACAAATTATGAGGAACATACATTGTAATAGCTCGGAAACGGCGGATGTGCGAACTAGCAAATTCAGGGTTGTAAGAGAAAAAATTGGAATCAAGGAGTAGTTTAGATTTGGGACTTTTCGATATTAGATTTCATATATATATTTAGGGCAAGATGTAATTTAGTTGAAGTGCAGGATTATTTTCCTTTTTTGACAGTTGAGTTAAATTTTAAAGTTGTCCAATCACATAAAATATAGTGGATTGAGATAGTAACCACAATCTCTATTCGGCCAAAAAACGCGGCGATTGTAATCAAATTGAAAGTAAACAAGACGTTGCGCTTGATTATAGTCGTTAAAACAGTCAAAATCAAATGCAATATAATACAATAAGGGCCATATTATATAATTTTAAATTAAGTTTAATTATCATAATTAATTTATTTTTTAATATTATTAAAATATAATTAATGTCAAATCGAATAGCATATTTATTGTAAATTTCGTCATTAATGTCTAGAGTTTCTTATTAGAAATGATTAAATTTGAGCAATTTTCTAGCTCTTACCCACTGTTTGAGAGTTTCTTATTAGAAATAATAGTCTAGTGCCAAAAATATCAGGCCACCTTGAATTTGTCCGGGCGAGGCGTCATGGAGCGATGTGGTGGTTGTTGTGGGTCTTAGACAGCCTAAGTGACCATCATCTTGAATACTTGCACTAAAATAAAAATTTGTGAAATGCATTGTATTGATTTTTTACAAACTTTAAAACATCACATCTTGGTGATCAATTACCTGCGGCGACGAGCACTATCAGATTCACGAAAAATTGACCTACTTATATCAACGTTGAATTAACGTGATCGATTACAACTTGATAGTACATGTAAACAACCTCGGATGATAACTTGATAGTACATGATAACAATAACCTTTTATATCAGGAAAAATAATCACAATTAATTCTGAGATCATTAATATGGAGAAAATTCTTGTTATGTTAGTGCACCGGTGACAAGGAGGAACCATGCCGAGGATAACACACATTTGTTTCAACCCTCAAGAGGCCTTTCGGGGGGCATTATATGTACTTGGAGGAGGGATAAATTCACAATATTAAACAAGTGGGAAGCAGATGGAGTACTGGAAGTTAGTGGACTCTGGGGGATAGCTGGTGATGAAATCTGCATCATGAATATCTACTCTCCTTGCATCTTTGCCAGGAGGAGAGAACTATGGAATGTTATCCTGGCACGACTACAATCAGTTCACACGGATCTGCTCTGCCTATGCGGAGATTTTAACTCAGTACGAGACAGCGGGGAGAGAAGGGGCCTACACCTCAGTCCTAGATATGAAATTACTGCTTTTAACAGCTTCATAGACAGGGCAGAACTTATAGCCCTACCCTTGCAGCTGCGGAAGTATACCTTGTATCAGCCAGGTGGTGCGAGTGCTAGCAGGATTGACTGGTTTTTCCTATCTGAAGCCTGGGCAACTAAATGGCCTAATTTGACACAATCTACGCTCCCCAGAAAATACTCAGACCACTGTCCTTTACTGCTTGAAGATGACTCGAGGAACTGGGGTCCAAAATCGTTCCGGGTATTGGACTGTTGGTTCCAGCATGCTGATTATGAGAATTTTGTCACTCTAGCTGGATCCAAACAAGTGCTGTGGGGACTGGGGGTTTCATATACCAACAGAAACTGAAGCAACTTCGGGAAAGGCTTAAGACCTGGAACAATCAAGTATTCGGACGGATCCCTAATGCGCTTACAATACTGGAGGGGAGAATTAATGAATATGACATACTTATGGATAGCAGGCTACTCACTGATGCTGAAAAACTGAACAGAATGCAGCTGGTAGCAGAACTGATCAAATTAAGTAAGATGCATTCGAATATCTTATTTCAAAAATCTAGGAGTCGGTGGCTGGCTGAAGGAGACGCTAATAGTAGCTACTTCCATGCTACTCTAAGAAATCATAGAAGCAGGAATGCAGTGAAAGGGGTGATGATTGCTGGAGCCTGGATTACTGACGTATCCCAGGTCAAGAGGCATATACATGAGAGTTTCAAAGCACACTATGCAGCACGACATTTTATGAGACCACGTGCCCAATGGGTTTTGGAGCATACACTAAGCGCTACGGATAATGAGCATATGATAGCATCATTCTCGGAGGATGAAGTTCTAAGGGCAGTAAATGCATGTGGTAGTAGGAAAAGCCCAAGACCGGATGGTTTCAACTTCAGGTTTATCAAACACATTTCTGGCACCTACTGAAGGACCCTAATATGCAATTTTTCGCTGAATTCAGGGAGGATTCTAGGCTGGTGAAAGGATTAAATGCTACTTTTGTGGCTTTGGCTCCAAAAACAGCCAATCCGCAACACATCTCAGACTTCAGACCTATTTCTGTTGTGAACAGCCTATATAAAATTTTATCTAAGGTCTTGGCAGGACGTTTGAAGAGGGTCTTACCTGCTCTGATTTTACAAAACCAAAGTGGTTTTATCCCAAATAGATATATTATGGATAGTGTGCTAGTGGCGAACGAAGTACTGAATGAAGCTAAAGTGGCTAAAAAGAAATGCACTTTATTCAAAGTGGATTTCGAGAAAACATTTGACAGTGTGGATTGGGGGTACCTCTTTGATATTATGAAATCTATGGGATTTCATACAAAATGGCTAAATTGGATTTACAGTTGTGTTACAGCTACACAACTATCTATTGTGGTAAATGGGAGCCCCTGTGGTGAGTTCTAAATGCAACATGGACTGAGACAAGGGTGCTCCTTATCACCTATACTATTTGCTATAGCTGCTGAGGGATTAAACGTGATGCTGACTCGGGCTATTAGGTGTGGTGAACTGAGGGGCTATGAGCTTGGAAGGAATGGGGTCCATATCGCTCATCAGCAATACGTTGATGATACTATCATCTTCGGAGATGGCTCTACTCATGACACGGTGACGATCAAGCGAGTGCTACTACTATTTGAGGCAGCGTCCGGACTTAAGGTGAATTATAACAAAAGCAAGCTCTACACTAGGAATATTCGACACTCGGCTATCCTAAGTCATGCCAAGATCCTACAGTGCAGGACTGAATCTATCCCCTTCAAATATTTGGGGGTCTCAATGGGTTCTAATTCAAGGAATATAGATACATGGCGCCCTGTGGTGCAAATGATTGAGAAGAGGTTGTCTGGTTGGGAAACTAAATACATATCTCAAGGGGGGAGATTAGTTCTGCTAAAATCTGTACTCACCAGTCTTCCCTTGTTTTATTTCTCCATCTATAAGGCCCCTACTCTGGTGCTGAAAAAGATAACTGGTATACTTCGAAAATTCCTATGGGGAGGGAAACTGGAGGGTCCTAGGCGCATTAACTGGCTCAAATGGAAGGATATCTGTCATCCTATGGATCGAGGAGGGTTAGGGGTGAAATTGTTGGAAGAATTCAATACTGCACTCCTAGAAAAATGGGGATTTCGATTGATGACTCTGGATGACACATGCCAATGGAAACTGTGATTGACAGCCTATATGGTGATCCAATTACACCTAACCACATGTTGTCCTCTTCTAATATGGTAAACATAAAGGACTCAATCTGGTGGCAAGATCTGAGACACGATATCATAACACAGACTTGGTTTCGTACGAATTTCAGAAGGCATATAGGCACTGGAGAGGCTACCCTATTCTGGAAGGATACCTAGCTATGTGAATCTTGTTTTCAGGAAAAATACTCTGAACTCTACGCAGTGGCAAGAGATAAACATGCCACCGTTGCACATAAAGGGAATTTCTCTATCACTTGGAATTGGCAGTGGAGTTGGAGCAGAAACTGTACAGAAACGGAATACCTACAAATGGCTCTATTGTTGATCGATTTATCACAGGCTCCTGCACCCACGGAGGGGCCTGATATATGGATATGGAGAAACTCTGTAGAGCAGGTATATTCAACAAAAAATACCTACAACCAAGTCATGCAACACCAATGGAATATGCAGATTAACCAATATGATGCAAGAAGGCCGTGGAACAAAATTATACCCTCCAAGATCTGTTTCTTCATCTGGCGACTCCTGAACCAGCAGGTGCCTACACGTCTGAACCTCCAAAGACGTGGTATGAATCTCGCTGACACTAGATGCCCGCTCTGCTCGGAAGCTGATGAAACGGAAATGCACCTGTTCAAGGAGTGCAGGATTATGAAACAATACATGAACATGATATACGATTGGCTGGAAATACTTGATGAAGAAAGACAGCAGTCGATTATATCAGATGCAGATGGGCTTCAACACCATATGCAGCTTCAAAAACCTCCATGGACAGTCAACAGTTGGAAATCAGTGTGGCAAATTGCCACCTGGCAACTATGGAAAGGACGGAACAAGCTCATCTTTCACCAAGAACCGTGGAATCTATATGATATTCTGGGACGGGTAAAAATGCAGCTATGGACAATCCTTCAGCACAAAGGTATACTCCACCCAGTTTATGCGTTTGGGGAGTGGAATCGGGCGCCAAGGCACTGCATCCAGAGGACAAGATAGCATTCGATTGAAGCCCTAAAATTTGGGGATTCTTCCTCTTCGGGAGGGAGACACCGATAGAAGGAGGAAAAAGAGGTGCAATGCAGATATGTAATAAATCGGGCCTGTTTTGTATATAGTCCAAACTCTGTAAACTAAAGTTCAATTAATACAAAGTATTACTTACCCAAAAAAAAGATGGTTCCGTGAGGTCTCCAGTCGTGTGGAAAAAATGAAGTCAAGCGTGCATGTGATGTGGCACAAATATTGCACGATGACGTGAGGCAACGACGGGGTGAAATTTAAGCTAACATGGCGAAATTTAAGTTTTAGTTTGATGACATGGCAAAATTTAAGTTTAAGTTTGATGACATGGCGAAAATTTGATTTTTTTCCTCCTGAAATTGACTGACCTGTTTTTATATATAGATTGTTTTGTGGTGGTACCAAGATTCGAATTTTTGACCTCACACAACCACCCTACATATTAGGGAGGTGAAAACACCAACAAGTAAAACAAAAAAAATGTATGCTAGACAAAATAAGTCGATCAAGGTGGATCAAATTGAAGCTCAGACTCTTGTTCCCTCTGTGTACCAAAGTAAGTGCTCTGTCCAGGACTGAAGCTTAGTGTTCCATCGGCCTGTTGGCGCAGGCTAATAACTCGTGGTATCCAATCTGTCAGGCTTAAGCTTCCTTTCGCCAAGGCATCTGCTTCCATGTTCTCTGTCCGCAATAAGTGTCTGAATGTTAATGCATTGAACCGTGCTTTCAACGTCTCAATACGTGATGTAAAATGCCTCATTTCTGAT
>JAOYMZ010060301.1:0-13058 GCA_025802335.1 Pinguicula primuliflora
AGTGCATAAAACAAAGATGCAGTGGGTTGTGTGATTATGTAATTGAACCAAGGATGATAAAGAAACAACTCCCTCTTCGGGCT
Organism: Pinguicula primuliflora; assembly: GCA_025802335.1. Taxonomy (NCBI): domain Eukaryota; kingdom Viridiplantae; phylum Streptophyta; class Magnoliopsida; order Lamiales; family Lentibulariaceae; genus Pinguicula; species Pinguicula primuliflora. Next base: position 84 of record JAOYMZ010060301.1, read on the forward strand.
CCGGATTGGGCTTCATAATTGGGCTGGATAATTGGCCCACATCCAACACCTAAGACAACGGATAGCTTGTTGCAATGAGATGCTCATAAACTTCAACAAAGAAGCAACAAGACATATATGCTGAAGGACTTCTCCGTAACGTGAATTTTCCGTTTTATCATCACAACTTTCAGAAGCTTTTAGAATTAGGAAAGTTATGATAGCTAAAATATCATCTTCGAAAGGTCCGGCATCAAAATTTTGGCATTCCTTCACAAATTTCATGGAAGAACTCACAATGTTAGTCTTTAATTGACAGAAAATACCATTCAAGGCTATGTCTGAAGAATCATCTACCTTGGTGATGACCCTATCAATCATACTTTGTCCATATGTATGATTCAAATTGCATCTGGGAACTGAACCCGAGTCCCCTAAAGAGAATCCGTTAGGCATTATCATTCAACCAACCCATATGTCATGTACAAGTTGACTAACGTTTCAAAAGTTGACAGGAAGTAGTGGGTCAGTTCCTGATCGAATTTCATGATCTTGATGTCAATAACATCAGAATCTAAGACAGTGTTCACCTTCAAAGATATGTTTAGAAATGTGCCAGATATCACCCAATAAATAAGAGATTGGGATGTTCACTTTGAGATATATATCAACCGGGTTATTCAGATTTCTGTCAGTAGACCCGTTTTTTTGGCAGATTCCAAACTCTCATTCTCTGGCAGATTGTAATCTGCCTGACCCTCTTTATTTTTTTTTCCTTTTTTACCCACAAATCCTCTACTCTAGCACCATGGCTATGTTGCCGTCTCTGATCATCGGAATCAGAGAGATACTTTAGGGATACCGTTCGAGATCTGTTCGGAGATGGCGTTTTCAGCGCCGAAGCGAGATCTGGCAGCGGCGGAGTAAAACGGCGAGCCTTGAATTCCATTCTTCCAATTTCTGGAAGATGTCGATGGATGCCCTTATTCAATAAGTCCCTCATTCCATTCCTCTTCGTTTGTATTTTCCAGTAATTTCTTCTCTTTTAACGCCATTGCCCACTGTGGTTTAATACTTCCGGCAAGACGGTGATAACGCATCAGCCCACTATGGTTTCATTTCTTCTTTTCAATGTGGTTGATGATTTTGCAGAGGAGGTGATCACATTGAGGAAGAAAGGGGATCGTAGGGGAAAGAGATTTGCAGGTTCGTAGTGGAAAGAGGAGGAGATATGAGGAGTTTTAAAGATTGTGATTTTGTTTATTAATAGGGATAATTTGGTCTAATTATATTTCTTTACTCATAATATGAGGATAAGTGAACAACAAGTATACAAATATATCATTTATAATTTGAGCTTTAAATCAAATCAAGTGAACAACATATCAGTTTTTAATGTGATATATGAATATATTTCTAACTAGCATAGTGAACACTTTTTTTTAGCAAAGCTAGCATAGTGAACACTACCTAAAGAAATAAGATGAGACAGTATATATTTTGCGCTGAAGCAATGAATGGATTGACAAGTAATGATACAGCTGTATTGATACTCAAGGCTGGAGCTCCCAAAGATACCTAAGTTCCTTGGCATGAGTACAAAAGAGTTGACTGAGAAATTCTCCAAAACCTTGCTTATCACTTGGGGAAGATTTCGGATTGAAGAGCAATTCACTGGCGGAAGCAACAGAGTAAATAATTTCAATGCAACCTCTTAAATGCTCGTGAGGCAAGAGCTCATCAATGCAGACGTGTGAATAAATTTGCTTTTACCTATTAACTACCATACTTACCAAAAAAAACCTATTAACTACCATCATTCATAACAAGCGAACTCATCCAACTAAAACTAAAGAAAACACATATGAATACGTGCATCACTGAGAATGTAAAATTACCTCCAGAACTGTAGCTTTGAGAGAAAAAAAAAACAGGATTACAAGGCTCAGGCTTTTCCAACAAATAATTTTTTTTCCCTGTGTGATTCCATCAGTTGAGCATACTCAACTTCCGAAGTATAAATATGAGAACTAGCCCTCTTTCCAACAAACTTTGTTGCTGGTCTGCGAGCAAAATCAAGAGTAGCATGAAACATCAGAATAGCAAGCTTGCTACTTCAACAGTCTCCAATGAATACAGCTCCATGTTATCCGGATTATTAGAGAAACTAGAGAATAATTTCTCAAACCTTGCATCTAGCTCTTTAAAAAGTGCATCAGAGAGTTCACAAGCATCTCCAAAAGTCAATTTCACCTCATCACGACAAACCTCAAAGGAAGTTATATCACTCTTGATACTCCATTGTCCATAAAAAGGCAAACTAACAAGAAGGCGATACAAATTCTTCAAGGCTAGAGGTTTCATTCCCTGTAATGTTATACCATATGTCAAATACAAAGACACTTCTGTACGTCAATTCAATCACCACCAACTATAGTGAAGAGTAGAGTTAATCTAATTAAGCAATAATTTAATATTTTCACGTCAACTTACAATTCAAACAAAAACTCAATGATGACTGATAAAATTTCCTCACCCTAGTTCAAAATCAGTTAATATTAAAACACTTTATCTTTCTGTAGTCATATGAGGAACAAGTGTTAAGAGAGGTGACAATATCCACACCTACCACAGTAAGTTGACCACAATTGCTGAAAAAACATGCCAGTCATAAAAGAGAGAGCGGGAGAAATGGTGAAATCGAAAACCTCGGGTGAAAGTATAACAGAGAAAAGGGTTTTCATGTTGCGAATATTAATAGGACAATCTTCATTGGGGAGTTCCCTTGGATCCCTTCTCCTCTTCCCGGAATTCGATGAACCCATCAAAGTCGCTGAAGTTGCAAGAGAACACTGATAAAACTGAGATAACAGATTGCATAGATCAAGCTGTTAACGGAATAACTGTCTGGAAAATGGAGGTAGGTGAGTCAGCATTACACCATTTGTGATGAGATGAATGTATGTAAGAAAGGCGCCGCAAGGTTGGGAGAAAACTTCCCTTGTGTCTTTCGACCTAATCTGCCCATCAGAGGCCTCACCTCAATGTATATATACAAACTTAATTGGGCCTAAGGAACATGAAATAAATATAATTTATATAAATAAGTCTGTACAGTAGAAGGCTTTGGCTTGCTTGGACTCTCAACAAACACAAAACACCCTCTGCGAGCAAAAAGGTGCAAGCTTTGGGTTCGGTAACTTGGGGTTGGGCGCGAAGGAATTTGAGGTCCGAGTACAGTGAACGCAAAATTTTCGTAATTGCAGTTTTTTCAATTTTCTATTCATATTTTTTTTTGCACACAATTTTGATACATTTTTAACTATCTAAATTATCACCATTTATAATAATTAATATATAAAGAATGAAAAGACTTATGCACATGTTGGATTGTGTGATTTTATGGCAGTAATTTGGTTTTATTTTTTCCCCAGGTTAAGTAATTATTAATTAGGGTTTAGAAAATTATCGGCGATGAAATTGTCGGAACTCCATCGGAACATGATATTATAATCTTTGATGTATCAATTTTTCATTGATGATATCAATTTCGATAATATTATCAGGATGTGATCGAAATTTAATGTGTGCCAAATGTTATTTTCAACAAAGATTGTACGAATAAAATTGTAATATTTTTTTTTATAACATATGAGAAGCCTATGAAAGTGGCAAGCTATATATAACAGAGTTGAGAAAAATTTCATAATTTCTAGAGTTATTTTTTTATCAAATTTAAGATTTTATTGCTAATGAAGAGTGGTGCAAGCACCTACATCGTCCTCGTGACCCTTCCATCGAAATGACTTGGATGATATATGCGCACCTCTTTAAAACCTCTCTTCGGTAAACCCCTGGCAGGGAAAATTCTAGGAGAGGAAAGAGTATGGCGCCATATATCGCCCCTTACAAAGAGAGCTATTATGATCATAACTATACTAATATGCAGATTTGGTTCAGACATTTCTTGATTTCCTTCTTCTTGAGTAGTTGTTGAGGTAGTCTTTCCGCAGCTGCTGTTTAATTTGCTCTGGAGGTTGCACCTTGATAATGAGTATACAATCAGATTGTTTAGAGCCCTCTTTCGCCAGAATATCCGCAGCTTGGTTGAGCTCTCTGAAGCAATGTTGTACGCCGCATTCCTGAAACTTTTCCTTGAGCTCCTAGATCCTGATCAGTTTCTACTGAATTCTCCATGATGGTGCTGAAACCTGCAAAACAGAGAATCAGAGTCAATAGTTAGTCGCATGAAACTGTTTTGCAGTGCTAGTTCCATGCTAGTCTTCAGTGCCTCTGCCTCTGCCTCAATTGGCAGGTCACAAGTGATTCTGGAGTAAAACGAGAGTTTGTGTATTCCATGGGCGTCTCTGAATAGACCTCCAATGCCTGCTGCATTTGTTGTTCGACTGCCATCAATGTTAAGCTTCAAGAAGGCAGTGGCAGGTGGTATCCAGCATAGAGCATAGTGAGCAGCAAGAATAGACTCCTTTAGATGAATATTCAGCAGGTTCAAAATGTGCTTGCCATGTAGGTGATCTGGTGACGAGAAATCTCTTGAGTGTAGTATTTCTGTTAGCATATTCTGAACTGCAAGTATTACAACTCTTGAACTCAGCTCCATCTCGCCATACCGAATTTCGCATCTCATCTTCCAAATTTCCAAGCATATTAGTACTGGAAGTGTTTTCCGTATGAAACTGGTTGTTCTATCAGTACACCCCACAATCCAGTGTTCAATCCTGTGCTCCAAGGAAGCAGGTGAGTAGTACAGGTTCATAAACCTCTCAAAAATATCCCAAACCTGAACAGCTAAGTCTCCAGCAGATAGTAGATGGTTCATAGTTTCTAGAGCTCCATTATTTTAACAATAGGAACACCTAGAGGCCAACTGGATCCCTTTCCTCTGAATGTTGTAATCGACTAGCAAAATGCGATGAAGGACTTTCCACGTGAAAATGCTTATTTTTGGAGGGATGTGCTTGTCCCAAAACCATTTGAAACTGATAGTTGAGTCTGGCTGGTTTCTGATAACATGCCAGGCAGACTTCACATTGAAGTGGTCAACTGAATCTGGTTTCCAAATTACTTTATCAGTACTTCTTATATGATTGAAATCTGTTCAATTAGAGGAATATTACTGTGATCCACATAGTTCATCAGCATTCGTACACCTTCATATGTTCTAATGCATTCGAAGGTTGTGAGAGTTGCAGACTTATTCCGTGCCAATCATCATTTACAAAGCTGCAATCCCCATCGCCCAGGAGCCATAATGTGTGTTTCAACATCATAGGACGAACAGATATCAATCTTCTCCAACAATGGGAATCAGTAGCTTTTGGGGTCACCACAGTAGGATCAGTGTTTTTGCAATACTTTGTGATCATAAAATCAGACCAAAGACATTTATTCTGCCTTAATCTCCACCATAATTTCATACTTAATGTAAACACTATTTCCGACAGCTTTCTACATCCCAAACCTCCTTCACCTTGTGGCATACATATTTTGTTCCAAGCTTTCCAATGTAGGTTAGCTTTACCATCAGACCATCCCCAAAAGAAATTAGAGATCATTCTGTCTATTTTACGTATAATTCCAGCAGGAGGCTCAAGCACCATAAGTAAATAAATAGGTATGCTCAGCAAGACATGTTTAATCAAGACTAACCTACCCGCAGTAGATAATGAGGAAGCTGTCCATCCATCGAGTTTCTGCAACTTTGTCAACAGATTGTTAAATAATGCTGCAGACTTTCGTCGTGCATATAGAGGAGCTCCCAAGTACGTTGCAGGAAGAGGTTTGTGTGAAAATCCAGTCCAGAGATGTATTAGATGTTTCCTGTTTTCAGTCAGTTTGAGGGAAACTATGAAACTGCTCTTTTCAACGTTCACCAATTGTCCTGAGACTCTTTCATACTTTTTGATCACTTTTAAAACTGCATCAAGGGCAAATTTGGTACCTCTGGAGAAGATAATAATATCATCTGCATAAGCAAGATGAGATATTGGAGGACAGTCAGGTGAAACAGCATATGCAAAGGATGGACACCTATTCATCAGGTCATCTAAACTTCTGCTAAGCACTTCAGCTCCGATAATGAAAAGCAACGGTGATAAAGGATCTTCTTGTCACAAGCCTCTAGATACCTTGAAATATCCATGCGCAGATCCTTCAAATAGTAAAGAGAAGCTGCTGCCAGATATGATTCTCCATATCCTATCGATGAACACCTCTGCAAACCCAAATTTTCTGAGAACCTTTATGAGGAATAACCAAGATACTCTGTCAAATGCCTTCGCCATATCTAGTTTGAGTGCCACATTATGTCCTCTGACTGGCTTTTTTATATAGTGTAACATTTCCTGTGCCAAAAGTATATTATCAGCAATATTCCTCCGAGGGATGAAATCACTCTGACTTGGCGAGATGATACATGGTAGTATTTTGCTGAGTCTGGTTGCCAGGATTTTAGATAATATTTTCCCAATGTTGCACAAGCTTATTGGTCTGAGATCAGAGCAGCGTACTGGGGGATTAACTTTTGGAATGAGAGCAATCAATGTACTTGTATACGCTCCCCTGAGGTCATTACCAGCAAAGAAGGAGAGTACTGCTTCTGTTGTGTCTTGCTGAATTATTTCCCAACAGTATTAAAAAAAAGATCCATTGAAGCCATCTATTCCAGGGGAGCTGTCCTTACTCATCTCAAAGATGGTATTTTTAATCTCTTCTTCAGTAGACCATTCACATAGCATGTCATTCATGGTAGTGGTCACTGCCTGAGGAATATATCTCTGCCAGTATTCATCCATTTCAGTGTGTTCTGTAGTTAGATGTGATTCAAAGTGACTAAGTAGCATGTTTTTGATGTCTGCTGGAGAGGTTATCCAATTACCACAAGCTGATTTTTCAGCTTGTGGCCTTGAGATCTTAACACTCTTATGGAAGAATTTTGTATTCATGTCTCCCTCTTTCAACCACTTTATTCTTGATTTTTGTCTCCAAAATTTTTCTTCTGCCAGAATATCTCTAATATACTGCCCTTTTGCTTTGTTCAATGCCTCTCCATCTTGTGCAGTACCAGAGATATCATACTGAATTTCAAGAGCAGCAACTCTGTCCTCAGATTCTTTGACATTCTGTAATACATTTCCATATATTTCTTTGTTCCAGATCCTCAGTTTTTTTCTCAGTCTTTTCAAATTCATTGCCAGTTTTGTTAATCCGCTTTGTGTTGATATTGGCTCATCCCAGCATTCTTTAATAACCTGTTGGAAGCCAGGGTTCAGCATCCAAAAGTCCTGGAATATGAATCTGAAAGCCTTGAATCGCGTGTTGAGTTGAGTTGTATGAGTAAAGGAGAGTGATCAGATTGAACTCTTCCAAGATGCTTCACTGTGCTACTAGTCATCACGGATATCCATCTATATGATATCAGAACTCTGTCGAGTCTTTCTAGAATTTTATTTCTCCCCTCCTGGTTGTTGGACCATGTATACTTATTCCCTTCATATCCAGCATCAACCAGCCTGCATTCATTAATGGCTTCTCTAAAGTCACTCACTGTCCCCATGTCTATAGGGAGACCCCTGGCTTTCTCATCTGACGATAAGACAACTTTAAAATCTCCACCCACTAAAAGAGGTGAGTGGATCATATTCAGCTGTAGGACCATATCCGTCCAAAGTGGATTTCTTTCTGATCTGTCACATTTCGCATAAATTCCTCCAATGTACAATTCATCCCCCAGATCTTTGTGTTTGCTTTTCAGTATTAACATCTATTCCGAGCTAAAGTGAATTCCTGCCTCCCAAGAGTCTTTCCAGAAGCACCACATGGAGCTGACTGTATTTGAAACACTGGATGTGAACCTGAGTTTGGTCATGATTGCTGCTAGATTCCCAATATCCTGCATTGGTTCCAGAATGAATAGGAGAGATATTCGGTGGAGCTTTATCAATTTCTTCAATCTAGTCAGAGTAGGAGGATTGTTAATTCCACTTATATTCCATATCAGGATCTGCTGACTCATTGCTTTGTTGCTTTGGACCTTGTTTCAATAGTGAGGTTTTATAGTAGTCCTTTGGCTTCCTTACATATGTCCTTTTCTTTTTTGGAGATTTTGGGACCACATCTTGCCAAGGGTATAAGTCTTCTACCCCCGTGCCTTTGTCCATATCAGTCTCTTCTCCAGATTGTCCTTCCTCCTCATCCAATGCATTTTCTTCTTCTGTTGACCATAGGCGAGAGAAAGGTTAATTTGTTGGCTGTAGGGTGAGTGGGATATTGAAAATTTCATCCTCTACTTCCTTTTCAGAGGAATGATGTTCAGCATCACTTATATATTGCTGGCCATTTTCTATCTGCACCTGCTTTTTATTTTGTGACTTCTTGTGCCTGGACTTAGACCTTTTCTCTGAGTGTGTTTTGCCAGCTTTCGAATGGCTTGGTAGATCTGCAACAGGGTTCTGTGTGGTAATGTTTGCAGCAGCTCCCGTATTCAATGTTTCCTCATCATTTTCAGCAAGGCAAGAGAAAGTGTTAGTAACTATAATATTATCCTTTTCAGACGATGTGTTATGAGACTTGTGGTTACCTTGGCCGGAGGTTTCAGCTATCTGCATAGTTTCAACCTCCGTAGCTGCTTTAACTGCTTCAAACTCTTCGTGTAGAGTCCTAGGTGCAGATGCGTTATGAGACTTGTCTAGAGTTATTTACTAATAATTTCATGCTGAGAATTGACTTATCATTAACTTGACATTCAAACACAATATTGCGGTACTATAATGAAGCCAAAACTCTCCTTACTGTCATGTTGGTTACTGTCTTTTTGTAATTTAGTACGCATCGCTCTTTAAGAGATCGGTGCTACGCACCGGTCTTTGGAAGACCGGTGTCAATCCACACCGATTTTCTGAATATCGTTGATAATTAAATTTTTTAATTACCATAGTTAGGTAGCACCGATTTTCCAGAAGCCGGTGTAAATAAACATTGAACTTCCAGAAATCGGAGCAAAACGCACCACTCTGAGGAAGTGTGGAAATCCTAGTTTTGGGTATATATAGGAGAGTCTTGAAGCTTCAAGGTTCTACAAGTCCATGGACTTCCAAGGCCCAATTTTGGCATTTAAAGAGTTAATTCAATTTGGGCTCAATATTCACAATTTCACAGCCCAAATTATGTTGCTCTTACAATTATCATTCGGCCTATATATTTTTGGGATTATGATTGTGTGTGTTATGAAAAAACTCCCTTTTCGGGTCTCGATTTGACATATGTGACTGGCTGGATATGGGCTGAATCATGGGCCCATTTACAACAGCATGAGTACGCATGAATTTTACCTCAGATTTCAACGTATTCTTACCATCATCAAATGCATGAATTCTCCTAATTTATGGGTTTTTGCTCTCTCAGAAATTGTATAAAGAAATTGTGTTTTCTAGATACATTCGCTTTCAGGTGTCTTTTCTCACTTGATGCATTCTATTTGTTTGCCGAATTGATTCAACACGTTTCAGTTTTATATATATCCTTCTCTTCTTATAAGGAAGTTGAGAGTGAGTATCTATTGAAGGATCAGAAGAAGAAAGGAAGAAAAGAATTCAGTTAAGCACAATGAAACAGAAAAGAGGAGCAGATAGAGGATTTGTTTGTAAGACTGAAAGCGTGTTTCTTTTGTATATACACATTGAGCGTTTCTCTTGTACACACGTAGACAAGTATAGAGCAAGGCAGAAGCCCATTGGGGCAGATATACACATGTATATAAACTAGGAACACGTAAGAAAAGTCGGAAGATATTCCTCAATCCGCAGTCCTCTTTCCTTTTTCCAATCTCTGTTTTCCATATGCATTTACTGCACGAATCCAGCGTGTAATCTTCTTGTCCCTTTTTCCAATCGGTTAATCTAACTGCAATTCGTACACTATTCCGCTGCACGAATTTTATAGTATCACTGCTTGATTAAAAAATTTCATCTCTTGCTTTCTCATCCGTTTAACTTCTCTTTTCATATCACCTTTTCAATTTTAGAGAATGAACAATAATTTACCTGCACGTTCTTTATTTAATGGAGAATGTGAAAAAGAATGCTGATTGTACGGTATACGCTTATAGAGGCTGTGAAGGTAAAGAATGATTTTTCAATTGTGTCATGTACATTTTATAGAGAGTTTTTACATGGTATGGAAAGTATACAACTGTCAATTAGTTTCTACAAATCAGCCCTTGATTGCCCTTGATTCAAGCCTTGGATTTAATCTTCTTTGGACTGCTGATTTTGTGACAATCTTTCCTTCTTCGGATTGCTGGTTTTGTGTATCAGGCATCATCTTCTTTCCTTCTTTGGGTTGCTGATTTTGTGGCTCTGATATCTCCGTAATACTCCCCTTCAAACTCAACGGGGATTGAGTGACGTTGAGTTTGGATCTCAACACATCAAACCGGGGCGTGCCAAGAGGTTTGGTTAGGCCATCTGCTAGCTGATCTTTACTGGATATGAACCGAACTTCAAGTGTTCGTTGGTGGACTCGTTCACGGACAAAATGGAAGTCTATTTCGACATGCTTGGTTCTAGCATGAAATACTGGATTGACGGCAAGATATGTAGCACCAATATTATCACACCAAATAATAGGTCGAAGGTGGACGAACACATGTAAATCTTTGAGTAAGGAGAGCGTCCATAAGCAGTCAGCTGTGGCGTTTGCAAGGGCCTTGTATTCAGCCTCCGTACTTGACCGTGCGACGGTTTGTTGTTTCTTGGACCCCCAAGAGATGAGATTAGAGCCGTAGAATACACAAAACCCAGATGTAGAGCGCCTATCATCAGGGCATCCAGCCCAATCAGCGTCGGAATAAATAGCCAGTTGTGGATTGGGGCAGGGTTGGATCAATAAACCGAAGTCAATTGTGCTCTTCAGGTAGCGAAGTATTCTTTTAACAGCAGCCCAATGATCTTCCGCAGGTTTGTGCATGAATTGGCAGACTTTGTTGACAGCAAAGCTGATGTCCGGACGAGTGAGAGCAAGGTATTGAAGTGCACCGACAATACTCCGATAAACTGTTGGATCAGTAAGGGGTTGTCCACCAGAGTTGGAGAGACGCAGAGTAGAGCTCATTGGTGTCCGAACTGGTTTGGCATGCTGCATATTTGACCGATTCAATAAGTCAAGAACATACTTTTGTTGAGAGAGGAAAAGGCCACGAGATGAACGAGTGACTTCAACTCCCAGAAAGTAATGGAGGCTGCCAAGATCTGTAACTGCAAATTTGGTACCTAAAACAGTGATTATGTTGTTGATGGCAGTAATAGAAGACCCTGTGAGAATAATATCATCAACATATATCAAGGCATAGATAGTGGTGACTTCCTGTTTATAAACGAACAAAGAGGTGTCTGCATTCGAGGGTCGAAATCCCAAAGATAGAAATTGATCCTGCAGTCGTGTATACCAAGCTCTCGGAGCTTGTTTGAGCCCGTAGAGTGCCTTGTGAAGTTTGCACACATAAGTTGGATGTTGCGGATGTATATATCCCTGCGGTTGAATCATATATACGTCTTCAGAGATTGTGCCATGAAGAAAGGCATTTTGAATGTCAATCTGTTGGATGGGCCATCCATGGGAGATAGCAATACTCAGGACCATACGAATGCTGGCAGTTTTGATGACGGGACTAAATGTGTCCTGGTAGTCGACCCCTGCACGCTGATTGTATCCCTTAGCGACGAGTCTGGCTTTATATCTATCAAGAGATCCATCAGGGTGTCTTTTTGTTCGGAAGATCCACTTGCTGCGGATTAAATTCATGCCAGGTCGAGGCAGAACAAGAGACCATGTCCGGTTTTTCATTATAGCTGCAAACTCCTGATCCATGGCAGAACGCCATTCAGGAAACTTGGATGCTTCTGTGAATGTGATAGGAGAGTCAGGAACTGCAGAGGTGAGAAGTAGAGCTTTTGGCAGGGGGTATCGGACGGTCCCGTCTGTGAATTGCTTCGGCTTGTGAATGTTGTTCCGAGCTCGTGTGATGATTGGACGATGAGCAGGGACATCCGCTGCAGCAGCACATTCAGGGGTGTCATTATCTGGGATTGGATTAGGGTTGTTTGTTGATTGGGAATTTGGGGGTGATGAATTTGGGGAAGAACGAGGAGTTAGGGATTGAGAGGACGATGACGAAAAGTCGGGTGTTTGGTCTCGATGATTTTCCAATGGGGTTAATGTATGTTCAGGTGATTGGGCTGGAATTTGCTCGGGGGCCAAGTTTTGGGCTGGAGAGGTTGGTATGGGTTGGGCATTGACAGTGTGGGCTGGAGTTTGGATGGCAGGCCTCTGGAGTGAATCGGATGGCATGATTTTGGGAAGTGGATGGAGAATAGTTGATGGGTTTGGTGGGGTATTTGTGAGATGGATTTTTGTGAATGGGAATTTAGACTCATCAAAAATGACGTGTCGGGAGATGTAGATGCGACCAGTTTGGGGGTCAAGGCATTTGAAGCCGCGGTGAAGATGACTGACTCCAATAAATATGCACTCTTTGGAGCGGAAATCCATTTTGTGTTTGTTGTATGGGCGGAGGAATGGGAAGCAACAACAGCCAAACGTTTTCAAGGAGAGTAGTTCCGGTGGTTTTTGAAAGAGTTTTTCATAAGGACAGGTGCCGATTGGGCTTGTGGGTAGTCGATTTATGAGGTAGGTAGCATGAAGGAATGCATCCTCCCAATGTTTAGTGGGAATTGAGGCATGGGCCATGAGGGAAAGGCCCATTTCTACTATTTGTCGATGTTTGCGTTCGACAATGCCATTTTGTTCGGAGGTATGTGGACAGGTAAGGCGATGTTGAATTCCAATGTTTGTAAAGTATTGGTGAAGTGACCGAAATTCCCCTCCCCAATCAGTTTGGACGGCTTTAATTTTGCGGTTGAATTGGCGTTCAACAAGGTTTTGAAATTTGGGAAAGATGGTAAATGCGGCTGATTTTGT
>JAOYMZ010060312.1:0-13056 GCA_025802335.1 Pinguicula primuliflora
TGGAAGACCCCTCTACAAGTTTCATGTTTGAATCCAATCGATTTGAGACGTGTATGGCTGAGATCAATGCCATATCAGCAAGGTTGCTGCAGATTGCGAGCTATGACTGATATATCCTTTCCGCAGCTGATGTCTCTTGATTGGATGAAGGGTCACGGGGGTAAATTCTCACCACAGATATCCCTTGAACTTATGAACAAGTTCTCTTCACACATCAGCAGCAAACAATGCCACGAACTCGGTCATTTGAGCTCATCTTTGACAGCTATACACATTGCAGCAAAGACTGAAACAACCCTGAAGAAATGAGAGTGTGCGTGCAAAAACTAAAGGGGACCGATTGTAATCAACTCATTTTTGTATGCCCTAGCAGTGTCAAGGCCCATAATTGCAGCCACACACACCAAATAGCGAAGGACCCGTGAGAAGAGGCGATTCCACCACTTTGAAGAACAAGGAGCATCCGAGAGAGAAGAGCTTACATTTCTACCTTTCAATTCCATTTTTATGGCTTTCTTTTGTAATGAATCTATGTTCTTGGATGTCTTAGCTCCTTCTATGAGCTAATTTTATAGTTTGAGACTCAGTTTTGCCTCACTTATGCAACCATACTTATTTAGCTTATGAAAGTATGTTAGTTTACCTTGAAATGTATATGTGTGCTTGATTTGTCACATGTGTGTGGTTAGGGCCCGAATTTACACTCAATATAGGTGAGCTAGATTAGAAACAGGATCACAAGATTTAGCTCCTACACGAGGCACACACACATTACCGTCCTTGGGGTAACGTACCCCTAACTTAACTTTGAGTTTGCAAATCAACAAGAAAGGCACAGTAGACTCTATAGAATTCAACTGGGGAGAAAAAAATGGCAATTTGGTAAGGAAAATGGCGATTTGGAGCCTGCCATTAAAAGAGCCGGATGGCCACCGCCACCGCGCCGGCGACTAGGCCGGCACCGGCGCCACCGCACCCTGATCCAACCCCTCTGTCTCTCTCTCCGTTTAGAAAACAGCACCACATGATCGGTAACGATGGTAACCTGGGCTCCGCCTCAACCTCCGATAAGGCCATTCCGAACTCATCCCATGACCGGGAAGTAGCTCTGATGGGGACAACATTGCTGATTGGAAAGGAACACCAGACTACCCTCCAATCCCCAATTGCAGGAAAGGAAAAGACCGACTGGGAAAATATGGACCCTGCACCTGCTCGACAAAATGTCACTGAGGGATTGCAGAAAATCAGCCAAAACCAGAATGTTCAGCCCCCTGGAATATTGGTAGTGGCATCAACACAAAAGAGGCCAGCACAACATTCTGCTAACCCCAGATTTGCCTGCCTTCGAGAGACAATAAACTTATTCCATTTTACAAGTTTCCCGGATTCTTGGACGAAAGCAAAAATGGTTAAAGTTTTCTCCTCCTTTGGTGTGTTTCAGGACTTGCATCTGCCTAGGAATGTGTATGTTCAAGGGAGGTGATATGGTTTCGTCCGTTATCGGAAGTCCATAAATCTTGAACATTTGCTGGGCCTTCTCAATAACACTGGGTTGGCTCCGTGAAACTGCAAGCCAGCCTTGTGAAAATTGTGCCGAAAGACCACTTGGAGCCCCTCAGCGTTGAGCATTCCAACCCAAAACAGAATGCACCAATTATCAGTGAGACTGCAGAATCCCTAATCAACTTCTGCCCTGAACCTGGAGCTGATGAATGGCTGAAATACTACATAGTCGGCACCCCAGCTTCTGAAACGGACATCGTAGCCATCAATCACTCCCTTAAAACATCGGGTCATACCACCTGCAGGGCTATACACATTGAAGGGGGAGAAGTACTGCTTGATATCCCAGAATTATCTCAGCAAATTCAGCTGCTAAAGGACCAAGAATGTACCAACCGTCTCGGCCTTTACAGAATTCGACCATGGCATCTACTAAATGGTAAACCAGCCTGACTCGCATCAGTCACTGTACGCAGAACACCTCTACATTTTTGGAGTGAGAAGTTGCTTGAGTCTCTAGCAGGAACATTTGGAGAGTTGTTATCACTGGATGAGGACACAAAGGACCGAAAAAATATGAGCTGTAGAAAAATGCAGGTTCTAACCACCTCCTCATCACGTATCTAGAAAAGCATCCGGGTGAACACGGCACAGGGGAACTTCTCGATGACCGTAACTAAAGAGGAAGGAGAACTGTGTGCATGGAACAAAGGCGCAGCCCGCCCATCTTTTGCTACTTCCAAGGCACAATTTCGATGGCAAAGAAAACCTCCTGCAACTGCACCTCTGAAAACAGGTCCTACATCGAATCCGTCTAAAGTAGAGAACATCTGGCACCAAGAACTAGAAAATAGAGTCGATAATCTGTGCCTCGAAAATCTTTCACAACTGGATGGAACCAGCATTGAGCCAAAAATGACAACACAACAGGGCCTACATGGTGACAAAGCTACAAACAGGGACTTGAATCAAGCTAGTTTTGCTCCAGATTCTGCAGATAGGGGACACCAACAACTCCCCCTTGTCACTCAGAATTGAAGCCAACAGCTGCCACCAGATTCTCCTGCAGTCACGGCCTCTCCAAAATCAACCACTGCAGCAGCAACCCTAGCACATCTAGATACACTAGGCACTGCTTCGGCTCCAGCTCCAGCTCCGGCTCCGGCTCCAGCTCCAACACCTGCCCTTGCAGCCCCAATCCCTGCCCCCGCAGAACCAGAATACAGAATCAGTCCAAGAAAAAACGACACAAGTCGCCAGACAAGGAGCTGGGCAGACCGAGCGGAAGAGGGAGACTCGGATAGTGATTTCTTCTCGCAACCAATTGCACCCACGCGTGGGAAGACACTACAACAAAAGACTATGCAGTTAAACCCAATGGCGACCCCCTTCTCCCCGAAACCTAAGCAAATCGAGCAAGACAACATGCATTATATATCAGACGGCTCGGTGGAAACTCTGTATGAGGTTCCAGTCTCCACAAATGGCATGAGTTTTGCGTAGGCATGGACAGTAGATAGAGCAGGCCTCAGCTCTGCCCCTGAAGGAGGTTTCTCTCTGAGCAAAAACGATGCTTTGGACGAAGAGGAACTCCCCGCATGGTATGAAGAACCCGAGAAGCTCCCAAATCCGTTGAAAAAGCCAAGGAAGAAAAAGAAAAAAGGTCCTGAAAATACAACCAGCCCACGGCGCAGTCTGCATATCCGCAGGAAATAACTCAGAACTTTTTGGCAATCCATTTTTCCAGTTTGTGATTGTATTTTCCGCAACTACGCTCACTTTTGGGGCTAGTTTGTATAATCAATTTGCTATCAATGAAACAAAATTTTTTAAAAAAAACATACCCCTAACTTGTAATGTCACACTAGGGATAGTTCTTTTGCATTCAATGCCACCAACACGTCTAGTGGAGGCTCTGAGCAATGAAATCCTCGCATTGAGGTTTAGGGTGGCCAAGAGACTAACCCAAGAGGCTCTTGGTTGCATACAAGTCCCATGATGCAAGGATAGGTATACTAGATGCTAGATTGAGTTAGAAATGGCATGGGAACATAGGGAGGTGATATACCAAAGCCTCAAGCACTCTCTCATTATTGTAACTCTCTGAAATTGCTATTTGGTTGTTGGAAATTCTTGGATTATTTGAGTTTTGGTCTAAGAAACTCTTGGACTATTTGGATTTTCAACAAAAGTCTCGGATGGTTACTTGAATTGTTCTTATTTTGGTGCTTTGGATGTTATTCAATGACATTGGGATATCTTCAAGCCTTGTTTAGTTATTCTAGTTGCATTTTATCTTGATTTAGAGTAGTGACAACTCAAATCATTTTAGTTACTCTGAAATTGTATTCGAAAAAGCATGTGTTAGCTCTACTCCCTTGGGAGATGACCCTTGTTCACCAAGGATTTACTACTTGCATGTCTTGCATATAAGTGCATTGCATATTATGCTCATCAGCTTGACCCTTCAGATTCTTGATTCCTCTCTTTCTATGAATCCTATGATGGGAAACTGTGAGCTTAGTTCAATTTTAACATAACCAGTAATAGAGATTACAAGGAAGCATAGAGCGTTGATCAATAGTTCAACTTCTGCTTCAGGCGAAGTGTCTGCTGTGGGGGTGGGGGACCATGTTGAATCAATGGATCTCTCCCTGGTGATTCATCATCGCTCTTGCATCTCCGTGTTTGTTTGATAATGTACAGTGCACCACCTCTAAGTTTAGCTTTATTTCCCCAATGGCTGGTGGAATCCAAATTGAGGGAGGTGTTATGTTTACTGCTATGGGATTAGGAGGCAGGTTAATATTGAGTTTCCTCAGCTATTCTGCTTTTACTGCCCCTTTTAGAGTCTTCATCCTAGAGCTGATGATAAGTTCTTGTAGAGTGGAGAGAATGTTCCTTAGAATCCTTGATTCTGATAATGAGATTTCTTCAAAGGTGAGAGAGCATCTTGCTTTCCAAATTTCTCATGGAATAATCAGAATACACTTGGGAAGAGGAAAAAAGGGAACTTTTGGATATCCGATAAAAAGGCCATTTGATCTATACACTTGGGAAGAGGAAAAAAGGGAACTTTTGGATATCTTCTGACATCCATTTTACCCCCACATTCTGTTTTTTCCAAGAAGTAGCTCAAAGGGGGCGGCCAAGAGAAGAAACACCTTCAGGTGTTAAGGAACACAAAGGGGAGAGGAAGAAAACTTGATTCCAGACAAGGGAGAAGGCTTGAGTTTTGTCATTTACATTCGATATATGGCTTATTATTGTGCTTATCTTGCTTGTTCTCAAGCCCATGCCCTAAGCATGGGCTAATCTTGTAAGCTTGGGGCTCAGTTGAGCCCCACTATGTAGACATTTTCGATTTATTCATATATTAATGTTCTAGTTTCGTTCCAATTCGTATGATTGTGCTTGATTTTATTGTGAATGAGATGTTGAGGCCGAATATGAATGTTCTGCCTTGTGAGTCTTTGTGCCGATGGGTGGTGAAAACCACGGTTCATTAGGTGACAGAATGGACCAAGATGTTACGACCATTTGTTAGCATGAGCACATTGACTAGCTTGGATGTGATTTCTCATATGTCTTACATGTTTAGTCTCCTTTGCTAATTCTTGCACCGATGAATGTTTTAAAGCATGACTCATGGGTGACACAGTGAGCTAATGTGACTACCTTCCGTTTGTATGAGTGCTTACTTTAGCTTAGGGTAGATTGTTCATGTTTCTCATTTATATTGGAAGTCTTGCCTCGGTAACTTGATCACGAGGGCTTGGCTAGACTCTAAGCACATGATAATCACTAGTTAGGGACTTGTCTTTGACTTTTGGTGCCACAATAGGGATAGTTAATTTCATGAACTCAATGTCACCACTTTGAGGTTTAGAGTAGGTATGTGGCTTGACCGTGAGCAGTAGCTGCATATTAATCCCGTGGTATGAACAAACAAACTAAGCATGTATATAGATAGGTTGTTATGTTTGCATAGCGGGGCAAGATACCTTGTCTTGAGCTTATCTCTCTCTTGAGTGTAATTTAATACCCATTTAATTTATGCAATTAGGTTCTTGCTAGATTAGTGATAGATTAGTTTAATTACATTGTGTTATTCGTTTAGTTATAAACCTTATTGTTCGGTTACTCTGAGATTTAATTGTAGACTTTGCATGTTTAGGACTACTCCCTGTGGAGATGACCCTTACTTGCCAAGGTTTTATTACTTGCACGACTGCGTATACTTGCGTATTTGCGTGACGTATATTCGTTCCATCACCTGGCCGTAGAAGATGCATGAGGGAGAAGCGGCGATTTTCCTTCAGAAACATTTAGCGTTTGTCCATAAATAGTTCCGTATAGCCTTCCATAGAAAGATTTTGACCCCTTCCTGAATTTTCAGATCCCAAATTAAAGCCATTGTGTGCTCTCCGGATTGTAAACCGTAGTAGTTACCAGATCGTAGGATGAAGTCGTGGAGAACTTCCCATTTGCAGAATGTTTCCATCTTAACATATCAGGGCCGCCCTCATGGGATGGGGAAAGAATAGCAATGATGTCAGAGATGATTGCCTCCGGGAGATAGTGTCTAAGGCGTGGTAAGTCCCATTCTGCTGATATGGTGCAAATGTCTGCAACAAATTGGGATAAATCATTAAGGGTCAAAGGAATTAGTGAAAAGGATTGCAAGGGAAGATTGTTTCTTCCCCAACAATCCGTCCAGAAACGTGTTGTGCACCCGTTCCCAATAGTCCACCAACAGGCGTTCTTAATGATATCCAAAACTCCAACAATGGATCTCCATAAACGAGTGTCCCTGGTGGATGTCCGCCGATGCAATATATTTGACCCTTCAAAACCATATTTTGCCGAGAAATTTTTTTGTCCAAATGGGAATCTGCCCGCTCCCCTGGCCGGCAACCAAGAGCCAAGCAAGTTTGCATATCAACACCTTATTCATGTCACGGCATTTCTGGAGACCTAGCCCACCCCGATTCCTTGGTTGACAACACTGATCCCAACTGACGAGCGAAGATTTCCTAGTAGAATTGTCGCCCCCCCAGAGAAAAGTACGTATAGTTTTATCCATGGTATCGCAGGTACTCAAAGGAACCGCCGCTGTTGGCATCACATAATTCGAGGTGGCGCAAAGGACTGCCTTGCTCAAAACCACACGATCGGCCATGGAAATATGTTGTTTGGACCATCTATGCATCCGTTCCTGAATTTTGACAAGTTGAGAATTGTAAGTAAAGCTGGACACTCGGCCATGGATTAGGGGTACCCCAAGATAGACCCGGAGATCCTCAACTCGACGTACCCCAAGTAAGTGTTCCACTTCCCCAGCAGTGGCTGTAGGCACATTTGGAGAGAGCCACAAAGCTGACTTGTTTGAGTTCATGGTTTGCCCCGAGGAAGATAAAAAGATATGAAGAATGTCGATCATTATCCTGGCCTGCTCTGTTGAGCATTCTTCAAAAGGTGTGAGATCATCAGCGAAAAACAGATGCGATAGGGCAAACCTGGACCTCCCAAAAAATAATGGTTTCCATCGGCCGGCCCCTATAGATAGTTTGATCGCATGTGTGAGCCTCTCCATAAAAAGTATGACCAAGTACGGTGCAACCAGGTCACCTTGCCGGACACCCCGTCGAGGATGAAAGCTAGCTCCTCTCAGGCCTTCCCAACAAGCTTGCGTAAAGCTAGTTTTCAAGGAGGACATAATGACCTTGACAAGGAAAGCTGGGATCCCGCAGTCTTGGAGAGTATCATGTATGAACAACCACTCCAGCTTGTCAAAAGCTTTTACCAGGTCAATCTTTATAGCCATGTACCTGACTTACTTTTCGATGTGCACATTGAGTGAATTGCTTCCTGAGCGGCCAGAGTATTATCGGAGATATGTCATCCCTTAACAAAGCTGGATTGGTTCTCGGAGATCAGAGAAGGCAGTGCTAGCTTCAACCTGTTAGCATTAATCTTGGAAACCAGTTTAGCACAAATATTGACCAAAGTAATCGGCCGAAAGTGATCGTATCTTTCTGGCCGGGTGATCTTTGGTAGTAAGGAGATGAGCCCCTGGTTTGATGCCGGTGGAATAGAACCTGTCTCAAAAATACCAAGCACAAACTCGATGAGGGAGGGAGAGATTAGTTCCCAATTTGCTTGATAGAAACCTATCGTAAAGCTGTCGGAACCGGGTGCCTTGTTTGGGTCCATAGAGAAGAGTGCTGCCTTAATCTCTTCCGGGAGAATCCCCTGGCCAAGTAATAGAGTATGCGGAGCTATCAAAGTAGCAAACCGACCTGAAATGGGATATGGTGGAAGCTCCGTTCTCAGACCGGGGGTTGCCACATCATAAATCAGCCAAAAAATATCTGTGGCACCTTCCAAAATAGCAACTTTATCAGAACACCAAGTACCATTGTCCTGATGCACGGGTCTCAATTTCCTCGGACAACGTTTACTTTTAAAGCGAGAATGAAAAAACTTCGTGTTTCTATCCCCTTGTTGAATCCAAGCACTGCGTTGATTCTGCTCTATGAGCAATTCCTCCTCCTTTAGGATGATTTCCAATTCAATCCTGAGTTTGATCTCCAATTGTTGGAGAAAGGCCGAGACATTTCTTTCCAAGGCCCTCTGAATCCCGCCCAGACGGTTTTGTAGGCGTCTATTCTTTCGGAGGATGTCTCCAAAAATCTCAAATTTCCAAACATCCAGCTTAATAGTCATCGCACCAAGCGCTTCAAGCAATGGTAAATCTGAATCCCAGTTTGCCGCGAACCAGGAGGCCCAAGCATTATGTGATGACCATATGTTCATGAACTTGAACAAAACTTTTGGCGACAAATCACCCCCATCATTCGTCATCTGAATCAACAAAGGAGAGTGATCAGAAGAAACCCTTGGTAGGTGACTTAACTTGAGGGTAGAAACGGCCAAGAGGAGGGCATCATTAGCAAAGGCCCAATCAAGGCGTTCATGACATCTGCCCCTCGCCCAAGTGAAGCGCAATCCAGAAAAATCAATAGGTTCGACACAAGCCAACTTCACCCAGTTACTGAAATGGAGAGAACCGTTTGACGACCTCCCATTCAGCTTGTCTCTGGGGCCAAGGTATGAGTTAAAATCACCGACCACAAGCCAAGGGAGAGTGACGGAATCCACAATTTGAGCCAATTGCAACCAAAGATACCTCCGGATAGACGGCGTTGGACTACATATATCGCGATAAGATTAGTATGCCATAGGTTTTGACTCTGTATCGAAAGATGAATAAGTTGGCAATCATGAGAGATTATGCTCACCAAAAGGACGTCCCTCCAAATAATCCAGATGCTTCCAGAAAAATCCGAGTCTTCGACACGAAAAGAGTGGCCGAAGCCAAGACCAATATTCTTGATAACCTTGTCTGCCTCTTTACCGCTAATACGGGGCTCCAAGATGACCAGCAGAGAGGGTTTGTGCGTGAGAATCAGATCACATAATGCAGAAATTGTAGTCGCATATTTGATGCCTTAGGCATTCCAGGAAATGATGTTCAAAGCCATGGTTGGTGTAGAAAGGGAAAGATCGGCCCCAAAGGCTATTGGTGATTCCCATTGTCCTCCAGAGGATCACGGCCCTATAAAATCTGATCCAAGTGAACCTTGGCATCGGCAGACTCATTGTGAGCTAGACAAATCTGAGTCCCATCCTAATCCATATCCATGCCCAGAGACGAATCTTCAGAGACTAAAGACGATTCACTGTCTGTGTCCATATGCCTTTGAGCTGAATCCGGGGACATAATAATCTTTTTGAGATGTATCCCGCATGGTTTCGACTGCTTGTAAGAGAACTTGGGCACTAATGGAGCTGAACTGTCACTGATTTGTGCTGGATGTGGGACTACAACCGTGACATGGGAGGATGTTTCATTAGAATGTGAGGAGGAAGCCGCCTCCTTTTGAGAAATTACTTGCTCACCACCAGGAATACTGATCTTGGAGTAGACCGGTGGAGAGGGGCATTCAGTCCAACTTGATCCCTTGATCCATTTGTGAGAGTTAAGCTTACGTTTCCCTTTTTCGTCGGTGGCTTTAGTAAAGTTGGCAGACTGTGGACCGCTTACAATACGATGGCCCATTGGGCTGTTCGAAATTTGGTATGATGACAGATCCATTTCCTCCTCAGGTGACTGTAAAGCGGCATATCGACCAGACATTAGAATAGCAGGTGGGCCGAGGCGAGCTGTGGGTTTTGAATCCTTCAGGGGTCGACGCACCTTCTTAATGGCCATCAACCACGGCCCAGGCAGTGTGATGTCCTCAATCACCGGGGCTTGCTAGCTGGAGTTTACAATGGCTATTCTAGATCCGATCGAAGAAGGGCCATTCCCCGTTGAGACTCCTGCAGCTTCTTGGACGGCCGTCTTTGAGGGAATGACCTCAGAAGTATGGTTAGCTTTGCCGATATCAGACATAGGTGATTGATTTGCTTGACCCTTTGGAACTAGAGGTAACTTCTCTATTCCAACGGAATTGTCCGACGGAGTACTGCCAGAATCCTGTCCAGAATCACCGGTATTCTTCTTCGGAGCAAAGGGGCATGAAGTTTCGAAATGACCGTAGCGAGCGCAAGAAAAACATATCTCCTATAAGTCATAAGCCTTACCATAGACAATTATAGACAAAGTGAGCAATTGTCGGAGGTCAAGTCGAACGGCAATACGGGCAAACAAACCCCTCTCCTCCATCAGAGTATGGGAGTCAGCTTTAATAAAAACGCCCACCGGTTTTGCAATTTGAGCCAGTAAATCATTGTGATAATAGAAGGTCGGTAGACCGGGAAATCTGATCCAAGCGGCGACAGACTCAATATTATCAGCCTTGGTGTCGAATTCTTTATGCCATGGGAACACACGCAACAGCCGGCTGCCTAGAATGTGCGGTCCTTCAAACAGGGCCTTTCGGTAACCCAGTTTGTTTGAAAAGCGGATCTTGTAAAAACCATCTGCAATGTCCACAATTTTAACCTCACCTTTCGGCTGCCATATGCTTTTCAAGCGATTATGAAGGGCTTGAAAACCCATGCCATTTCAGCCTAGGGGACGAATGATGAGGGTCGTCGCCATATTCGCGATGAACTGCGCCTGGATATTGTCGTTGAACGAAACGGTTGGGCTGGTGCCATTGTGACCGTGTACAACATCAGCTGCTGTAACTTTGATTTCCTTCCGGGAAGTAACTATCAATTTGTAAGACAGAGACGTCCCTTGTTTGGGAGCAGAGAAAATTAAGGGGGGCGTCGCACCTTGGGACCCCTCATTCGATTTCGCCGAAGGGCAGAGACGTGGTCACTGTGGGAAGATGGGGTTGGGCGTGTAGTATTTCCCCCAGCCAGAGGGGGAAATGTTCGTCGTGCAGCATGTCTTCATCCTCCATGAGGAGGGAAGACAAAGGAGGCAGACTAGGGCGGTGAAACAGTAGAGAGAAGACAGAGAAAAAACCCTAGAGAGAGAAAGAGTGTGAAAATCATCATGCATCTTTTTTAAACATTGAAAATATTAAAATAAATTCATTGTAATTGCATTGACCCAAAAATATTCCACCACCAGTACTATTTTTAGAACTGTTATTTCCCACGCCTTTTTTCATGACCTGTACATGCCTTCTCTCACATGTGGTGAGCCCCACATGTCAATGTGTAGGACCCACATATACCCCATGTGAGAAGGGGCATGTACAGGTCGCGAAAATGGGGTGTGAGATTTTGCATTTTTGCACTATTTCCCCCTCCACGATGACGCATTTTTCAAGGCTTCAACTACAGTCAGTCTTTAGAAGATTGATGTCTCTTTTTTATTTTTGATTATTCATTAAAAAATCAGTGTTAAGAGGGTTACATGTTGATTACAAAAAATTTGAGCCTTATGCAGCGAATTACACAAGCACTAGCATAAGGAATTGAGCCTAGAGTTTGCTCCAAAATATTACATATTTTAGTACAAGAACTAATTCCTATGCTAGAAGCAGTTTATCCCCGAATTTGTTGGTATATTAGATAAGGGTAGTAATGTCATTTCACAATATGCGTATATGCATTGCAATTTGGAATGAAAAATACACTCTTTCTTCTAATCTAAATTGGTATCAAAGCTTTAATCTAGCCATCTTTTCTTCCCGTCGCCATCAGATTTTCGCCGCCCGCCGCCGCTCTTTGGCGCCACCCGTCATCCTGCGCGACCATCCTTCCTCCAGCGGCATGACCTGTGCAAAAACCTGCGCGAATATTCGTCCCTCCCCACAGTGTGCCCCTACGCATCTGGTCGTGCGACCGTGAGATTCTGGCGACGGGGCACAATTCCAGCGCCTGATTCCACCTGAGATTTTGCCGGATATTTTGCTGGAGCCAGAGAAACTCCGACAGGCATATGAGTTTTTGCTGCCAGTATCGAGGCTCCCATGATTTCAGTGTCTAGACTCTCCTCCGAAACCTCTATTTCATAGGATCTTGAATCCACCCCAAATTATATTCAAATAATAATAAATTTCGGTTCACGTCTCAAAATACATTTAATTATTTTCAAAGCATTATTCTAGCAAGGCTCAATTCATGGCTATGGTCAAATGGATTAAAGTTTAGCTACTCATATGGAGCTTTTGACTGAACATAAAATATGGAAGATCAAGTCACATTATGTAATATTTTGATCAATTCAACCAATGATTAATGATAATTAGGATGTATTTTTTTATAAGTGAGGAAGTTTTGTTGATTGTGCATATTTACATATTTACATGCATCAAGCCATGATTTCTAGTCTGTACAATATATTGGTTCCCTACACCAATCACCAAACTCAATATGCAAGCCCATGATCACCCAAGTTTGCAACTTAAGTTATTCCAGCATTTTCTCCACACACAGTTGTGCTTGTTGAAAGATAGCTATGTTTCTCGTTTTCCAGATCAACCACAAAATCTGCAGCCATGGTAAAGGCCAAATACTGCGCTCCTTGGTTGAGAATTTTCTCTCCTCTGGCAGATACTATAAAGGCCAAATACTGAAAAGGCCAAATTGTGCGCTATGTATTTTTTATATTTATGTTTTTAGTAAATACACATGTATTTACTTTAAGTCTATATATTAAAACACATCTGACTAATTGAAGCACTCAACAGAAAGGTGAATAAATGGGATAATACACTGCTATCATTTGCGGGCAGACTTACTCTTATCAAATCTTTTCTATTAAGCCTATGTGTTTATTATTGTTCCATCAACAGAATGCCTAAGCAGGTGGTGAAAAAAGTAAATTAGATTTTGGGAAGCTTCCTTTGGCGAAACTCAAAAGATCAGAGAAACCCTATTCATTAGGTAAGATGGGAACTATTGTGTGTTGATCAAAGCATTGGGGTTTAAATATCATAGATTTGAAGAGTATGAATGTGGCATTACTTCTGAAATGGAGTTGGCGTTTGATAACGAAGCTAGAAAGTTTATGGGCCAGAGTTATTTGTTCAAAATATATGCGCCATGTGGACATAGCAACGGATTTCAGCCTCATCA
>JAOYMZ010060323.1:0-13055 GCA_025802335.1 Pinguicula primuliflora
TGATTCACATCCAAGACAAGTTGCTCTTACGAGGTATGTAATGAAGTCTCTTTGTTTCCAATCTACTTGAAAATATTGTCTCGAATCCCACAAGTGTATTAGCAGTTAGCACCCGATAAAAATTAATGTATTCACACGCATGTTTGTCCATTTATACTCTCTTAACTTGTCAAATAGAGTAATTAGAGTTTATTTTTTAATATATATTTTAGTCATAATTAAATACCCGAATAGCAAAGTCAGAAATAACTCATCAGTCGACAAAATCATGATGCATTTGTGGTTAACCCGGATATCTCAATTGGGCCCTTACCCTAAATCCAAAATCCTAAATCTACTTAACATTTCAAATACTTATTATTTTAATACTTATCCAAAAAAATAAAATAAAACACTGCACGATGATACTTATTATTTTAATACTTATCGAAGATATTTTTTTCGATAGAAATGTGAAAGTGAAATCATCGGAAATGTCTTCCGATGATTGACTTGATTAGAAGGGTTAAAACGATTTAGTTATTTTATTTCTTTTCTTTTAATATCTTTTAAGTAAAATAAAATAAAATAAAATAAAAAATAAAATAGAAAATTACATATCAAAATACATATTTTGCGCAGATCAGCCATCCAATTAAATCCAAAAATGGTGGGTTACAAATGGTGTTTTTGTTTCTAAACTAATAATGGATTTCCATGCGAACTTTTCAAATCATCAATGCTAACTTTATTGGGTCCAAATTGTACCATACCCGATATAAGCTAAAATATTTTATATTATTATAATATCAATAAAAAATTATATATTAATAAATAAAAATATGGATAGATTATATTAAGGGAGTGTTTGCAAGTTATTATTCTTATGCAGAAATAACTTTTCAGAATGTCTTTTGAAAAAAGTAACTTTCATTAAAAAATTGAAAAGTGTTTGCAGAATATGCTTGTCTACAGCAAAAGTTAAAATAGAGTGTTTGCATATTATCAATTTGAAAGTTGTTTTTGTAACCTAAATTAAGCAAATGACAAAATATCCTTCAAATGGTGAGCGCTTCTTCTCTCTTTTCCTTTCTTCTTTTCTTCTATCGCACGCCGGCGTCTCTCTTCTCCAATCTCTTACGTCGTTTAAACTTCTATTGCAGGTGAATCAATTTCTGAAATTGACATCAAAGGTGTTCCTCAGCAAGACCACTGTTCTCTTCCTTTAGGCTACTTTGTAGCACTACTTACTCTTATTTTAAGAAGATAAACTGCATCAATGTTAACTAAAACTAGGAGAATTCAACCATCCAAAAACTTTCAGACCTTCCACAAAACCTCCCAGGAGAATTTCAACTTCTGACCCTAAGATCGATTCTATCACGAAGGTAACGCAAGATCAAGAGCTTTGAATCCGAATATAAGGGAATTAGATGAAATTAACTCCTCTCAATCAAACAGTTAAGAACTCTCCAGAAAAAGCACAACCAGACAGTTAAAAGGAAGTCCACGACAAAATCAAGAATGCCTAATGAATTATACTGCAAAAAAGGCCCTCAATATCCAAAAGGCAACCGAACCCATACAAGAAAAATATCGGATTATGTAAATCTGGCAAAGATGATATGAAAAACAACAAAACAAAACAACCCATACAAGAAAAATATCAGACACCGCAAGGAGAAAATAGATACAAACAATCGACCTGTTGTTCATGGAAGGAAAAAATAACGCCGTAGGAGAACCCGCAACCCTTGATTTGTGAGAAACCCTTATTGTTCACGGAAGGAGAAAAGACATATGAAAAAGGGTAGTTTAGGTATTATGAATTGTTTATAAGGGTAAAATTGTCTTAATTTTATGATTTTACGTATTTACAAGTATGCCACTGCGAAAAGTCATAAGTCAGAAGACAAAAGCATCTCCAGACCAGCTTCTGACTTTTGAGCTTTTTTTGACTTCTCTATCGCAAAAGGCACAAGTCAGAAGGCAAAAGTCAAAAACTACAAACACTCAAAACAGACTTTTCTACCGCCAGAAGCCAAAAGCTCCTTTCCAGAAGAGCTTGCAAACACCTACTTAGTTTCTCTTGCTCCTAAAACTTCCAATTCCCAATATGTCTCTGACTTCAGGCCCATATCAATGGTAACCAGCTTGTACAAAATTTTATCTAAAGTTCTAGCAACTAGATTGAAATTGGTTCTACCACAATTGATATCTAAAAACCAGACTGGTTTTGTTCCTGGACGACAGATGAAGTGGTGCATGATGCTAAGGCAAGGAGGAAGTCATGCTTTATATTTCGAGTGGACTTTCATAAGACTTTTGATAGCATACATTGGAGCTATCTATGGAGAATAATGGGGGCTAGGGATTTTAATCCTACTTGATTAAATATGTGAAGGGATCTGTTTCTTCAGCACATATGTCTATTACTATGAATGAGAGCACTTGTGGAGAGTTCAAACTGGAAAGGTAGTTAAGGCAGGGTTGTTCACTATCTCCCCTACTATTCGCTATCGCTACTAAGGGTCTTAACTATATTATTGAGAAGGTGGTAGATTTTCGTGACTTGGAAGGATGCAAAATTGGAAGAAATGTCATACGAGTGCCACATCAGCAATTTGCTGACGACATCATTCTATTTCGGGATGGAACAATGAATGATGTTCAAGCTTTCAAAAGGATCTTGAGGCTGTTTGAATTGTGCTCTGGATTGAGAATAAATTTTCAGAAAAGCAAGCTATTTGCCATAAATGTTGGACTTGGTGACTCTGATCATATGGCTAGACTCTTAAGCTGCAAACTGAAGGCCCTACCTTTCATATACCTTGGATTTCAAGTGGGTGCTAACCTGAGATATATCAGAACTTGGAAACCTGTGCTTGACCTGATGGTGAAACGATTGCAAGGTTGGGAGAAAATATGTATCTCCTTTGGAACCCCTGGCTACTACTCGAGCAGATTCAATTGCTACTCTGGAGTGTGCTGAAGGCCAGGAATCGAATCCATCTTTATGTTACCTTCATCCATTGGTGTGAGCTTCCTCATATTTGTATGATGGATTAGAAAGTGAATAGATAGGAGGAGGAACCCTAAATCGAATTGGGATAATTTTCCATTTTGATTAGCGGGTCTTGGGTCTAATTTGGGCAAAATTTGTTCACTATTGTAATGTAAGGGTCCGT
This sequence comes from Pinguicula primuliflora, assembly GCA_025802335.1. NCBI lineage: Eukaryota > Viridiplantae > Streptophyta > Magnoliopsida > Lamiales > Lentibulariaceae > Pinguicula > Pinguicula primuliflora. The sequence continues at coordinate 3,168 of JAOYMZ010060323.1, forward strand.
TTATTTCAGATTTAAGGTTTCGAGTTTGATTTTGATTTGGAGTGTTACTGATATCAACATCAAATATAGTAAACAACTTTTTGAATTTGATTTTGATTGAGTTAGTTATGATTTCGTATGTTTACTTTGAAGTGGATTAAGGCTGATTGAACAGTTAAATGACTAAAATACCCTTCACGCTCCAAACACTCCGGAACTAAATCTTACCCAAATCAAACACAAGTAAACATGCTTTTGATATCCGAATTCAAAAATCAAACAATCCATACAACAACACTCGGAAAAATTATGAATCCGGATCTAAAATGTTACAAGTCAACAACACTCATAAAAAATATCAGTTCCAACAATCATACACTCAAAAAACAAGCCAATTTATCAATGTCATACTCGAAAAACAAGCCAACAAATAAGCCAACAACACTCGTAAAAATAAGAACAAGTTCATTGATTCTGTCCAGGGGTCACATTTCTATATCTTGCAAACATAGAAGTGGCCATTTCATCCCTCTTCATTGTCCATGCAGGAGATGGTTCCAATGTCACAACATATTTTGTAGAAAATTCTGTGTATGTCTGACTCTGTGTGTCTGGTTCAGCCTCAAACTCCTCTAGAAGATCATGGGATTGATTATCTTTAAAAAAGTTGGAAGAATAGCACAAACTTATGTCACATTGATATGACACCTTATGCTGTAGTACATAGGGGACCTCAACATTGCCCACCGATGCTTTAAGATGCCAAACGTGCGTTCAATCACATTCTGTACCTTAGAGTGCTTCAGATTGAAGTACTCCATCGCATTATGTGATGCTCAATTTCCAGTGGCACATTCCCATAGATGGTATCGTGTACGACGATAGGGAACCAAAAAACCTTCATGATTCATGTACCCATTATCCGCAAGGTAGTATGTGCCTTCAAAACATAACATACCATTAACTAATTGAATGCAATACCTTGAAAACACATAAATTAATTGAAGGAAGTACCTTGAGGAACTCTCAATCCATCAGGTCGACTCAACGCATCCTTTAACACTCGTGCATCGGCAGCTGGTCCCTCCCATCCTGACAAAATATAGACAAAGCGACCTTTACGATCACATACACCTAGGACGTTGACAGTTATCTGGCTTTTCCTTGTCCTGAAGCGCGGTATTTTTTTGCTTTTGACATGAACGGGGATATATATACCGTCAAGAGTCCCTAGACAACCCCGCACAAAATGTATACTTATCAGCATATAAGCTATAATGACCTAAGAATATAAAAAGAAATATAAAGTTATCCTTGACGGAAATATACCCCAATGCTCATCCTTAGAATCCTCTGGAATAGGAACAGGTTGAACAAATAGCTTGAGTTTGACAATCGCATTTAAGACCTCATGAAAACATTTAAATATAGTATGGTTGGACCTTTGGAAATCATACCTAATGGTTCTAAACTTATGATTGTGAACTACTAACTTAAGGAATATTATAATTTTCTCTTCTGCACTAACGTAAACATCATCACAAACCATTTGCCTAACACGAAGTGTTATAAATTGATGTCTGTCTACAGAGCACCAAAAACAGTCATTAGAAGGATGGTGCAAATTAAAAGAAAGCTTCTATGAGGAGGTAGGTTGCAATCTGATAAGAAAATTGCTTGGATCTCGTGGACCGACCTATGCCAGGCAGTTGAAGATGGGGGACTTGGTTTTAAGCACTTAGAAGAATTCAACACTTCTCTAATTGTGAAATGGGGCTGGAGGCTACTGCAAATCAGGATAATTCACCGTGGAAGGAGATTTTGGAAAGCAAGTATGAGGATTTTTATAGATCTATCTGCTTGAGAGTATAAGACAAGATCTCAGATATTATTCTACCTGGTGGCGAGCCCTGCTAAGTCTACTGAGAAATGCAGACTGGTTTTGAAAGAATGCTATACGGTTGGTGGGTCTTAGGCAGTATACCTATTTCTGGGAAGATTTTTGGACACATGGGAATAGACTATGTGACCTACACCCTTGTATCTATTTTATGGCTGCTGATAAGTATACTACATTGGCCCAAAAGTTCACCAATGAACAAGGAACTTGGACATGAAGATGGCTAGAAGCAGACTATTCACCAAATGTAGAAGAACAGTTACTGCTAGACATACAGATCGACGGTACGATCCTAGATATGGAGGTAGCTGATAGATGGACATGGCGAGCGAATTCGATAGGAAACTATACTGTGAAGTCAGCCTATTCAGAATTATGGATTACCTCTGAGAATCGAAGAGTAAATTCCTCCTACTCCTCAATAATCTGGCAAAGCCTTGCCCCTCTGAAAGAGAATGTCTTCGGATGGCGTCTCATTCTGGACAAAATTCCAACATTAGATAACATGCATACAAGAGGGGTTCGAGGAATTACATTGGATTGCAAAATCTATAACCTATCAAATGAATCAGCGGCACACTTGTTTGTCCACTGCACTGAGAATTCGAGAGTCTGGAGTCATATCTATGAATGGCTTGGCTGCAATTACCAAATTCAGTACACATATGTATGGCCAAGTTTGCAATCACATATGGCAAAAACACAAGATCAGCGGATCAAAATATCTGGCTTATGGTTTAGATTTCTACAGTCTGGCAGTTGTGGAATGCCAGAAATAGAGTGATTTTTGATCAAACAGATTTCCTCCTGGATGATATAGTGGCCACCATCAAACGCGGGTTGTGGGAATCGTTCAGGAAGGCAAGGAAAGGAATCTCCTTCACTTTTTTGGATTTTAACACACATCCTGAATGTGTTCTTGAATTATGGCTAGTGTAATCTAAAAAAGAAGGATGTTGATTTTTTGGGCCTCTGAATTGGACTTCGTAAATAATTGTAAATACTTTTACTTTGTCTTTCTTAATTTATTGATAATTGTTTTGTTAAAAAAAGAGGAATGCTATATATATATTTTTTTGGGTACTTGTAAGGTTTTTTATCGGTCGACATTCAGTAGACCGGGTGAGCACATTAAGTGGTAAAAGAGTGGTCAAATGTTTATCTCCATTCACATGGGTGAGATACATATATTTTTAATGTGTGTGGTTGTAATGATTGTTGGTTTATGAGGTGGGTCAATTTTATTCTAAAAACAAATTGTAGCACTTGTGTCACTTCCCCTTTCCCTTGCTAAAATCCCTTCACTTCCACTTGAGCACGAACAGAAATAAACCCTGTCAACATTTTCTCCGTGCAGGTGCAGAGAGTAAAATCGAGATGGAAGATGAGACGGGAGCCATCAATATCCATGCTGATCAGCTTGAATTCACATTAGCTGAGGTACCCACTGCTTCCGTGGAGCTGGAACAACAAGAATCATTCTCGCATTGTGCCTCATTTCAGTTTTCTTCATAAAACTTTTTATGGAGTATTACAACTTCACATAGTTATGGTGCTCGTATACCATTTATGATCGCCCACATTCGCATTTTAATCAAGAATGACGAAATTTAGCACATAGTTTTTTTTTTTTAAAATTTAGCACATAGCTGTTTTGATGTTTACTGCCTAAAAATTATATGGGTTTTTGTTGTGAGACATCCGAATTGGGAATTCTGCTGAAGTTTAATGTAACCCACATAATTATTACTAGCTTTAAGAACAGTAAGGTGTTCCTATTTATCTATGATGAATTCCTAGTTACAGAACAGTGAGTTTTGTTGGGCTTTATTTACGGAAAGGATAGTGACTAGGTTTCTATATTTTATTTCATTTTCCAATTGCTCTAGGAAAATGATGTTATAGAGTTGCTTCTGTAGCAGCCGATGTGATGTTGGAGTAATCTATTACTGTTTTCTGCTTTTTTGAAGTCACATTAGGTCGCTACCCTTTGTGTTCTTACGCAGGTAGTCCAACTGGAGGTTCTACATAAGAAAATGATAGAAGAACCAATTACCCTGGAGTTGTGTGAGGAGATTTCTGCCAAGTTCAAGTGAGTCTGTTCTCGCACGCTGTTTGTTTGTTGATACTGATAGGTTATTCAAATTGAGCACTTCTTATTTATTCATGCTATTCAGCATGCGCGTGCAACAAAAAGCTTGTCAACATTAATTTTATTTGTCGTCTCTGTGCTCTTTTTTTATGCAGTTCTTCACCCAGTCGTTCGGAAAGCCGTCGCATTGCGTCAGAACAGGTTATTCTTTCAAATGTTCCTGTTTTTTTCTGTTGGGGTGTGGTGTAAATCCTATTCAGTTACGTGCTTGTATTTCTTAGGTGCAAAGTTGGCTTCAAGACAAAAGGACGGGTTTGATTGCTAGCATTCCTCAATCTTCTGCTACCACGAATACTGCCATGTCAAAGGCTGCATTGATTAAAAGAGCGAAAGGTGACTCTTATTAGCAAATGATGCAGAATGTATGAATATTTGCTAGCAATCATAGTAAAGTTTAGCTCTAATAGTTCAAAGATCGATATGATTTGGCTGCTGTGAGAAATATACAAAAAGGGCAAGGGCTCCAGTTGAGAGAGGATATGAAAGAATCCTCTAGACAAAAGAAATTTTTGAAGTCGCATGCACCACCTTGCCCTAATACTGTTCTTTGATTCATGAGGACCTGTTTCGCCATTGATCATTCTTGTTTGCCTTACTTATGTCTTCTTTTGATGAAGTTTTTGAAGCTTAATAGTATATGAAAGTAAAGAATGAGGGCACAAAATTCTCACTTAACATGGCATATTTCCGACAACTTTTCGTGTATGACATTTTTTGGATCTTATCTGAAGACTTGTGGAAGTTATTTTCATATTCCAAACAATTCATGGCAGCTCCAACGATTTCGGCTAGTGAAGCTGCGGTCCAGCTTCCAAAATTGATTTTTGAAGCTAGATCAGCAAAGGATGATGCTTGGTAAGCATTTTATTGTACACTTATAGATACTGAACGAGGTGCATTGATATTGATTAATGGACAACCGAAAGAGACACCTTGCTATCTTGTTCTTCTATTTTTCTTGACATAAAGTCTTTTTTATTTGAATTCATAGGTTTGATGTAGCTTCTTTTTTGGGGTACAGAACCCTCAACTCAGGGGAACTGGTATGATACATGAGTTACAATTTCTGTTTTTTTTTCACATTAAATGCGTTGAGCTTCGCCCTCCCTTTGTTTTTTTACCCTTGCCGAGTTATTATGTTTTTTTTCTCTGAAGTACAAACTATCATATCAAAACCGACTGAAATCTTTCATTAGTTCCTTCTATTATCATCTCTAAAAGTAGTTTTCATTCTTAAAATTCGTTGACTAGCATCCTATTGCCTGTGTTGACAAAACCCGTCTTAGTTTTTGTTTAGATTTCTTCTTGTAGAAACGTGTTGATGTTTGCAAAATTCATGGAATTCAAAGCAAGAAGTTATGGATCATTTACTTGTATGTAGCACGATCTGTCATCTGTATAACTTGTATGGAATTCAAAGCAAGAATTTTTTGTTGCTGCTGTTAAAAAAAATTCAGGTTGTTCGTGTGAGATTTGCTGGGTTTGGCAAAGAGGAAGACGAATGGGTGAGCGTCCAGAAGGCCGTAAGGGAGCGGTCAGTTCCTTTGTCGCCTTCAGAATGCAGCAGAATCAATGTTGGAGATCTCGTGCTCTGCTTCAGGGTATAATAGCTGCACTCATTTTTCATGCTTCTCTTCTCCTCCTCCTCGTTCGTATCAACACCTCCAAGTGTGGTTTTCTAGGAATTCGATAACCACGCACTTCACTGCGACGCTCATATCGTTGAAATCGAGAGGAAATCTCACGAAAGCAATCAATGCACTTGCATCTTTGTGGTTAAGTATGATCAAGACAACTTCGAGGTTCATTTCAAACTGATTACAGTGGTTTATTTTATATATATATACGCATTCCTGTTTTGGTTCTGAATGTTGGGTTGTTGTTTTTTTCCTAATGACTCCAGGAAAAGGTTCCAATGCACAAAGTATGTTACAGGCCAACAGAGTTCCCATCAGTAGGGTGTATAGAATCGAAAGTTAAGCCTGAAATGTTGGATCTGGATGCATTGCAAATGTAGTCTTTGGTGGGCTGAATCCCGGAGCCAAGTGCATTGTATTGTAAGTCTGGAGTGTTAGGCTAAGCGAATAAGTTGTAGAAAATGTTGCGAAACTTGGAAGTTGGTGCTGCCTGTGAGTGGGAGGAGGAATAATCTCCATGATTTGAGAAATATCTCAACTTTTGGAAAAGAAAGAGTCTTTATGACACAACTGCACTTACACCAGACACTACACGACCTGGCCTGGGAATTGGAAAAGGTTTGATGAATAGTTTCCTCTTATGGACAGACGCGCGGTAGATATTTCCCTAGCCCGACATGAGATATGAGAAGAGTACACACCACCACGAGAGGCGTGTGTGTGTGTGTGCAAGTCCAAATGAGCAACACGTTTGAGTGGAATTGTTCAATTTTCGGTAATCGATTTTTTTTTCCGTCAAATTTTGGCCGCTGAAATCAAAACAGCCGATAGATGATAGCTAATATGAATCTCGAAATAACCATTCTAGCTAATGCACACTACTATTCGAAAGGAAAATGTTAATTGTACTCATTAATTTAATCTTATTACTAAATTTCGTGGCATAAATTAAATCACACAACATATTTTATTGTTTATTTTTTATTGATTGTTGGGAACTTGAGTACAAATAGTTCTGCCTCTATGCAAAATCAATCACAATAGACGACAAACTTTACCCCTAAATGACCCATTACAATCACCCTTTCTGACAAATCAATCAAAAACTTGGTAGAATAAGAAGATTTTGAAGGGGAAACGTTTCCGAGTGGCACGTTGTGAACTAAAAGATTTGCTGACGAAACATTTTTTTCTCTCTAGTGATTTCTTACTTTAACGTCTAACCAAAGCTTTTGACGCCGACGGGTATTATTGGAAAGCAAGCTGTAACCCTTATACACCCTACTGATCTGGCATTAGAGTTTTCAATAAAAATTATCTGCAACCCCTTCCATTACCCTCCGGTGTAGGTAGAGAGTGGCAAACGATCCAGGCTAAACGGGCTTTCCACCCGGATCGGACCGTTTAGCCCGGACCGTTTAATCCATTTCGAAAAACGGGCAGATACGGGCGGGTAGAGTGTCGAAAACGGGCGGTCCGGACTTTATCCGTTTAACAAAACGGGCGGTCCGGTTTTTTACAACGAAAAATGGATGGATACGGGCGGGGCCCGTATAACCCGTATTTATAATTAAAAATTTTTAATTTATTTTTTATATAAATAAATAGGCATATACGGGCCAAACGGACGGGTAAAACGGGACAAACGAGTTAAAATAAAACGGATAAAACGGGTTAAACGGTTAAATTGAGGACCATATTCGGGCTAAACGGGCGGATACGGGCTTAGCCCGTATCCGCTCGCCAAAAAACAATCCGGTCCGGATTGGACAAAAGCCCGCCCGTTTTACAAAACGGTCCGGGGCGCAGCCCACCGGACCGTTTAGAAAAACAGGCGGGCGGGGCCCACCCGCCCGTATGCCGTTCTCTACGTGCAGGTCCCAAAGCTCTACCATCTCACCTATATAACATCTTTATTATTATACACAAATAATATATAAACCATATAAAACCCTATAACATAACTATAAAACATATTTATTAACCCTAAAAATTTAATATTACAGCGCCGACTCTTTCCTATAAACTTTAACGGCTAAATGTTATCAATTCTGAAAAACTCAAAACTCTAAGCTTAATATTACGGCAATTTTGCCTCCGTAAAAATCTAAAACCATATTCTATAAATCATAAGGGCTAAATGTTATCAATTCTAAAAAAACCCAAAACTCTAAACTTAATGTTACGGTGGCTTCACCGCCGTAAAAATCTAAAACTCAATTCTATAAATCTTAAGGGCTAAATTTTTTAAACCCTAAACCATATATTTCAATTTTATAAATGGTATAAATTAAATTAAAATATATTATAATTAGGTGCAGGATCCGGTGACAGGATTTTAGACATGATTTTAGACATGATTTTCAATTCTGGCCACTAGGGTTGTCCGTTGACGAAATTGGGCACATCGTTAGAAAACTTATGCATAGAATTGAATATGTTCAAGTTTTAGTGATATTCCGATAACGTTATCACCGTTTAACGGAGGGTTCACATTTCCCCTAGGGTTAAGTAGTCCTAAATAGGGTTTTAGAAAATTCCGGTGGCGAAGCCGCCGGAACCGAAACTAACCATGTATATATGCAATTCAATGTATAAGAATTCTAACGATATGCCCAATTCCGTCAACAGGCAATCCTAGTGACGGGAAATGACTTGAGGGCAAAAACTGAGAGCGACAGACAGAGCCTTCCCGTTTAAAAAGGATGTCTCCGAAATTAATTCTACCGAAAATCTATATGATCGAATGTCTCATATTTTAATGTGAGTCCACCCCCATACATTTCATTGTAATCTTTTTCGTATGGCAAAGTTGTCTATATTAGATTTTCTAAACAGATCATGCGCTATTCTTTGTCGCCAGTGAATGGATTTTTTCTCCGGTATGATCAATTCCAACTTCTCGTGGTCATGAGGCATCATATTCAAATATTGTGCAAATTATGCAACGGGAAAAATACCCCTCAAAGAGGATACAAGTATTTATATTGTGAGTTATGCAAGGAAGAATAGCAACAATGGACAATAATCTAAGTTCAAGAGGCGTGTTGGTAACTGAACAGACAGCACTTGTGTTTGGCGTGGTCTCGTTGAGGAATCAATACCCCATCTTTTATGCTCCTGCTGAGGTGCAATGGTAGACGTCCCGAATTTGGCCGAATCGGAGTGACAGGGCAGCCTAGCCGGTGGGACGGCCGCCCTGGATGCCTTGTCGGCCGCCTCGGCCGCCCCGACGGGCGCCTTTTTCGTCTGGTCCGACACGGCGGCCGCCCCGGCCGTCTAAATGGCTGGGGCGGCCTAGCATTGCATGTATACAATTTTTAGTTTTAATTCCCCATTTAGGTTTATTTTAGTTGGCCCATTTAGGTTTATTTTAGTTGGCCCATGTAAATTTAGTATTAGAAAAATTCTAAAACATCTCATTTTTTAAAAAGACACAAAGGTTCTTCTTATTCAAGCAGACACGAAGGGTTCTTTCTTCTTATTCAAACACATCTCACTTTCAAATTGTCAAAGGAGCGAAGGAGGCTCGATTATTCTGCAAATCATCATATAAATCATGGTTAGGATGTTACTTTCATTAGTTTGCAGTTTTGTTCTTCATTTATTTGTCATTTATTAGTATGCCTTCAAGAGTTTGATAAATTATCTAGTTGATGTAATATCGATTTTCTAGTTTTTTGTGAAGTTATGGAAAAGGACTACCTCTGCTTTTTATGGTCAATATGTATTGTACTATCAACTTTTTGTCCCTTCAATTGTTAAAAGTAAACACTGGTGATGGCAATTTAAAGAGCCGTGAAATCAATGGTCGTCCGCACTAGTTAACAGTTAACACTTAACAGTAACACACAAAATAAATTGAATGGAACAAAAAAAAAGGCCAAGCCCCGGGACGGCGCCAAGGCGCCCGAGGCGCCGGGGGGCGGGTCTCAGGCGTCCCGCCACCGCTTTCCGCATTTTAGAACACTGATTTCATTGTGGACCATTGCAATGACATAACGTCAAGCTTTCTTTCAACGATTCACAAGCAAGCGATGGAAGCAATAGGGAAAGCAATATGGCAAGCGATTATCTGATATATCCAGAAGGAGCGCATTATAGTAAGATTTGATGGTGAAGGCATAAGGCTATCCACAACCATGGAGGAAGTTTCCTCCCTTTTTACCTACACCTATCACATCAACTCACTTTTTTCTCACTCTACCTCATTTTTTCTA
>JAOYMZ010060334.1:0-13051 GCA_025802335.1 Pinguicula primuliflora
CCGAGTTCAGGACCTCAGGTTATTCATTCGTCCTGCCGGTACCGGTACCGGTACCGGTACCGGTACGGGACCGGAACCGGCAGAATGTAGTGTATTTTGAAATTGACAGTTTTGTAATTGGTTCGCAATTTACTTAATGAAGTTTAATTCATTGTAAACATGCAGGATGACCGACTCTGAAGGAGTGCCATAATTCTTATATAATCTAACTATTAAGCATGTAATCTGTGTGTGGGGTGAGCCTTTCAACATATTCAACATAAGTTAATTTCAAACCGAGGATGACAGCATTCATAATTGAAAAATTATACATAAGGTAATGTAAGAGTTAATATATTAGAATTTGTGTTTGAAATAAATAATATTTGTAACATGCTTAATAGTTAGAAGTTACAAAAATAAAATTCTATTGAATTCTAACAAAAAAATAATAGTTTTTTAAGCACTATTCCAATAAAAGTGAAATAATTATGTAATATACCTGGATTTGGCAGGGTCACATCTCATTGATGTGACGTCGTTAAATTACGGCGAGGACACCAATCAAGACGGCGGTTTTACAACTTTTCGTGCGAAGATTTATTGTTTTGTGAAGTTGCGTTCGGTGGCTCACGCAAAATATTTGCAATCGGTGAACATTTATCTTATAAAATTCATCATGAATTATAGAAAATATAAAAAATTTATTATTTTTTGAGAGTCATGTTTCAGCCATGTTTCGTGTTGAGGCTACGGGTGGTTACGTTTTTTTTTTTGATAAATCTACGGGTGCTTATGTGATATTTTGATAGAGCAAAGTGGGGCCATCTAATATTTAAACGGTGTATAGACGAACTCGACGACCATCATCTCGAATAAAGATTTCAAGTCATCACACGATGTTTAAGAGTCGTAGTCAGATGAACATTTTAGAATCAGTGCAACTTTCACTCGTCTAAATTTGCTGAATTTTTTTGGGTAGGTAAGTTTTTTTAATTTTGTATTTTTAGAAAAAATTATATTTTACAGTATATCTCGTGGGTCATGCCCCGTGTCATCCTTACTATCGACCTCACTCCCATGTCTAAATTTGTTGAATGACAATTAATAGGTAAACATTGATAAAATTTTGGATGATTCTTATAATAATCTATCTTTCCTCTTTAAAGTAACATATACAATAGTGCTCACTTAACAAAAAAAAAACATTCAAGAACCAAATTATGGGATCGTTTTTTCTATCTCGCGAAGCCAATATTATCCCCTCAGTTAAGGGTGGACCCAAGGGGTTTCGAACGAATTTACTATTCGGGTTCCAAACGCACGGATTGTTTTGATTTTTGAAATAAAAGTCCTCATTGACTCTGTCATTCGCGGTGACATCAATCAATATACGTATGTCGTATATTGAGAAATGCATACACACTAATAGTTGGGATACTTGGAATGCTATCAGAAAGGACACTCTAGACAGCATAAAATATGGTTCTAACCTTGGAATTGACTTTGCAGGATGTGAGGTAGAAACATTCCAAAATCTGGTACTTATGAATGTCAGGGACAGAGAAAACTATTCTGAGCAGAACGCAAATGCGGTTGGAAATGAAAGAGAAAGTGATATGCATATAGATGTCCCAACGGTCGTTTAATGAAGATATGCCCATGGAATATACGTGGATTAGGCAATTCCACAAAAAAAGGCTGGTAAGGAAACTGATAGAAAAAAAAATTCTCTAGATGTGGTAACTATTCAAGAAACGAAATTAGAAACAGTGGACCGAAGGATGTGTACTAAGTTTTGGGGGGAAATAGATTATGACTATGTTTGGAAGTCATCGGCAGGAGCTTCAGGAGGAGTATTGATAACCTGGAAGAAATCTATATTTCAGATCATGAATAAGTGGGAATTATCAGCAGCGCTTTCTATCACAGGAATCATAGAAGGGCATATGGTAACTATAATCAGCATATACTCCCCATGTCAAATATAGCAGAAACGAATCTTATGGCAGGAACTTATAGATTTCAAAAGACTGCATGCAGAACAGAAATGCTGTTTTAGGAGATTTCAATGCAGTAAGATCAACTACAGAAAGAATAGGATTATCCACATTTATACATTCCGAAGCAACACAATTTTCTGAGTTTATGCTGAATGCAGAATTAATCGATATGCCACTCATTAGAGCTGATTTCACATGGTTTAAACCTGATGGTCAAGGTGCTAGTAGATTAGATAGATTCCTTATCACTGAAGAATGGACAATGCAATGGCCGTGTCAAAGCTTGACAGTACTAGAACGACAGCTATCAGATGATTGCCCTATCTTACTGTCGGAAGGTTCAAAGAATTGGGGGCCAAAACCGTTTAGAGTCTATGACGTCTGGTTAAAGCAAAATTCATTAAAAGAAACAGTAAGAAGTGAATGGACGTGACGTGCATATAGTGGGACAAAAGGAAGGATCCTTAAACAGAAAGTGAAAGGTCTGAGATATGCAATCAAGAAGTGGAATGAGGAAACTAATGGAGACATAGGAACCAAAATTAGAGAAGCTCAGCACATAATAAATTTCTTTGATGCAAAGACATCTAATGGCCCTTTAACAGATCAAGAAGTTGATCCGAAGAGGAAAACATGGGAGGAACTGAGAAATCTTCAAAACCATCAAACTTCAATCATTTTTCAGAAATCTAGGCAAAAGTGGCTAAAAGAAGGTGATGCGAATTCTAGATACTTTCATGCTTCCTTAAAGAAGACAAGATATCAAATGGACATCAATGGACTCTACTTTGGTGATCAATGGGTAGAGGATGTAGAAGGAGTCAAAGAAGGGTTAAAAGAATAATTCCAAGCCCAATTTGTGCAAACTAACCTGAGGAGGCCACGAATCATGAACAACTCAAGACATATTCTGACAGAGGAACAGGCAGATACAATAGTAGCTCCTTTTCAGAGGGAAGAGATAAAAGCAACGGTCATGAACTGTAAAAGGAACAAATCCCCAGGGTCGGATGGCATAAACTTCAACTTTATACATAAATTTTGGGATATTATAGGTCCAGAGTATGAAAGTTTCTTATATGAATTTTATGAATCGGGAACGATTGAACCCGACTTAAATGCATCCTTTATCACCTTAGTGGCTAAAGAAGCACGCTCAACCAAGCCTAGTCAATTCAGACCCATATCCCTCATAAACAGTGGCTACAAGGTTTTAGCTAAGCTTCTAGCTAGAAGATTGAAGGAGGTGCTTCCCAACTTAATATAAAAAAGGCAAACAAGTTTCTTAAAAGGAAAAATGATCAGTGAAGGAATACTTTGTGCAAATGAAGTAATTGACTACGCAAAGAAGAAAAATCTTAGGTGCATTATGTTTAAGGTTGACTTTCAAAAGGCATTTGATTCCATCGATTGGGACTTCCTACTTAGCATGATGAACATGATGGGATTTCCCCTAAAATTCCAAGAATGGATTCGTGAATGTAACTCCTCAGCTACTGTCTCTATCCTAATAAATGGGAGCCCAACCAAGGAATTTTAACCCCAAAAGGAGCTGAGACAGGGAGACCCTCTCTCCCCATTACTATTTTTTGATTGCAGTAGAGGTACTGGAATGGATCTTGCAAAAAGGGAAATAGCTGAATCAATACAAGGGATTAAGTATGGGGGAGACTAGCCTATTCCAACTACAATACACGAATGACACACTAATTTCAGTAATGGAACTTGGGAGGATATTATGGCAATAAAGCATTCTCTGAAATGCCTAGAACTTGTAAGTGGTCTAAAAATTAATTATAGCAAAAGCAGGTTGTTTGGAATAAATGTACCTCAGAATTAGATGAATTGTTTTGCACAAGAACTATGTTGCCAGATAGATTCCCTCCCATTCACCTATCTAGGAATGCCCGTAGGTGAAAATCCATCCAAATGTAGAATGTGGAATCCACTCATTGAGAAAATCACGAATAGAGTGACAAGTTGGGAATTTAGACATCTATCTTTTGGAGGATGAATTGTGGTTTTGAAAGCAATCCTCACTAGCTTGCCAATGTACTACATGTCAGTATATAGGGCACCTAAGACAGTACTCGAAAAAATGGTCCAGATTGAGAGAAAATTCTTATAGGGAGGCGCCGAAAATGCAAACAGGAAGATTGCTTGGATTTCATGGAGTGATGTCTGTCAAGAAATAAGTGATGGAGGACTGGGAATTAAGGACATTATGGCTTTCAACGAAGAATTATTGGGCAAATGGGGATGGAAACTACTCCAAGAAGATTCAGAAGAACAATTTTGGAAAGAGGTTCTCGAAAGTGAATATGGGGATTTCTATAGATGTATTCTATATGAAGGACATACACAAACACTACGAGATCAGTCAACATGGTGGAAAACACTGATTCATATGCTAAGGATGGCTGAATGGTTCTGGGAAAATATGAAGAAGAAGATTGGAGAGGATACGACACATACTTATGGGAGGACAAGTGGATCGGCTCCTACAGGTTATGTGATCACTGCCCTACTCTATACTATAAAACTAACAATAAATTTGTCATGCTTGCACAGGCCTTCGCAGGTACAGGAAATGACAACAACGAACTGATCCTAACATGGAACCAGGAGCTAATGCAGAATGATGTGGAGGATCTACAACTCATGAAGGATTATGTCATGGAAATTACTCTAAATCAGGACAGTAAAGACACTTGGGAATGGAAATCATAGGCAAATAAACAGTATGTTGTTAAATCAGCTTATCGTGAGCAAAGAAGTACAGCTGAAAAAGATCCTGCGAGCAAAGGCATCTAGCACAGGTCTTGACCAAGTTTGTGCCACTGAAAGAAGCTGCATTCACATGGAGATTGCTGCAAAATCGAATACCAACAAAAGACAATCTGATCAGTAAAGGTGTCAATTGCGGAGGCAACTTGCAATGCCCATTATGTGGAGATGAACCAGAAACCGTCGGCCATCTATTCTACACTTGCAGATACACAAAACAGATATGGGAACACGCATACAAATGGATAATGTGCAAGGTCATCACGCTGGATCAAGAACCTTGGGAGAACTTTGTACAACACATGAGTCTCATCCGGCGGAAATCAGACACAGAGATATGGAAATCAGTCTGGATAATCACACATTGGCAACTCTGGTATGCAAGAAACCAGAAATTATACAATCAAAACCACCTTGAAAAACAAGAAGTCCTACATCGAATACAAAGACACATATGGGAGTTGGCCAGAAATCAAAACTTACTCCAAGGATATACGATCGCCGAATGGATCAGAGGGGCTCCTCACTGTCATATGATCGATTTCTTATAGCATACCTCCAGATTTTGTTATCGTGCAAACTCCACTCACGTTTTCGCGTCTGATTTTTGTGCCTGGGTTTTATGCCTGCGTCTTGCACCTGGGTTCCCCAAATCCTGCAACTAATCTAGAGGGCAAGATTGAGAATTGTAAATATATGTAAATACTGATCTTTTTACTTAATAAAATTTATTTTGCTTTGCTAAAAAAATATACGTATGTCGTGCGTTGACCGTCGAAGATGATGCTGAAGCAGTCGAAAAGAACCTTAACGAATGCTTCGACCAGTCTATCTCGTACAGTCGTAGTGTTCTCGACAGGCATATGGTCCGCACGTATAGTCGCGGTGAACTCGACGAAAATTAATTGTTGTCCTTTCCAATTCAATCCATCTCAGCATCTCAGAATATGAAATGACGCACCGAAATTATGAAAAAAACACTCACTGTTTAACGCTGAAAATAATAAAAAGACGTGTCATTATCGGGCCGAATGAATGATTTATTATGAATGAATGTATTATCTGGGTTCTCAACGAATGGATTGATATGAAATGAAAGTCGTCACTAACTCTGTCATTTGTGATTGGTGGAGATGTCGTTCGCAGTGGATACTGCCATGATCACCGTAACCAGGTCTCATAAACGTTATAAATTATTTTGGTTCAGTCACATTGAAATCGACTAGCAAATGGTCCACACTATTATTTTTTTTCAGTCATTTTGACTTCGATACGCATACGGTCCTCACTGACCGTTGTACTTATTCTGACTCGTGAATTTGGGTTAAAAACGAATGAATATCCAAGTTCCAAATTTAATGATTTAATTGAATGTTGGTGAACTGAATGTCGTAAACAAAAAATAAAAATTAAAATAAAATACATCATATCAATCATTTCATCAATTTAATTAATAATATAAAGTCAACAGTTAGTTACAAATATTGTGACAAATTTATACATGACATGCTTGCGAATTTATATAAAGATGTTGGCTCTCTTTATCCAAGAAGACACACCAGCAACACTTAAATTTATCCTGGCGGAGTCACGACATTGGCAACTGTATTGTGCATGAGGATGAATTTCGTGTTGTTGTTGCATCTATTTGAAGGGTAATTATTTGCGTCGAGGACGTTGTATCCTGCTGTTTCCCATTCATTGTGAATGAAAGGACGTAAACTTTGAAGACACGAGTAGTCTTTGAAAAGACACGTATAGTTTTGACTTGATGCAACGTCTAACATATCTTTAGTGAATTTGATTTTGTGATTTAATTGAATGTGTCCGAACTAATTTGACAAAATCAACACGACTCATTGCGTTACGAACGAATGCCTCAGTAAGAGTTTTGAATCCGAACGAGTTGATTCTGTTCATCGCATATGTAATGAAATTTTAATATTTTATAATACAATTTTACAAAATACAGACTGAAATTAACTAAACTATAAGCTACTCTTAACTGTCGGGATACGAACGGATCCCTCCGTCGACACTTCATTTTCTATATACTATGATGAAGATTCTTCCTCTCCACTTCGACGAAGATTCAACCTTCATGTGGTGAAGATTTCACTTCTCCTTCAACTTATGGGCAACTCAATTTATCCTGAAAGACACACCAGCACCACTTTACTTGTAAACGTGGGATGTTGGTAGAAGACTGCTGGTTTGTTTTTCGGGATAAAGATAACTGCAAAGAAAAACATGGTGTGCCTTATTCTAGTAGGGACAGATAGGGTTGCAAACGAATTGGATCGGATCGGATTCAGATATTTTTTCGGATTTGGATTTTTAAAAACAATAACTATATCAAATCTATTAAAAATCTGATTATTTTAATCGAATTTCAGATTTGGATTTCGGACTTCGGATCGGATCAGATTTCAGATGCAATAGTACGCAATGTTATAAAATAAAACAGCGACAACGCAATACTGCAGCATATCACATTTGAAGAGGAAGACAACTTAAAATTATGAAGTAAATCTTATTTTCAACTTTGCACCAAGTTTCAACTCTAAGAAGACAAGAAGTTTTGTTTCTCAGTTCTCCTTCGACAATCTGTTCGTGTTCTGTTCAGCGTTTGCAATAAGGATAGGAAATGAATGCCAATTTTAGGTTTTTTTATTATAAATATAATTTTAATTTAATTATAAATAGTATAATTTTTCGGATGACCAAGATGACCTTGATCTAATCTTGTGAGTGTGTGTGAGGTAAAGAGTTCGAATCTTTGTATCAACCAAAAAAATATATTTAAAAAATACAGTAGTAGCAATATTTTCTCTTATTTCTTGTACTAGTCTTCTGTTTGTTGTTTTTCTTCGAAGAGATGTCAAATTTGTCAATTACCTAACCCAATAACCAAGAAACTAAACATTAAAAAAAATAAAAAATAAAAAATAAAAAATACTTCGGATCGATTTGGATAACCAAAATCCGAATTCAAATCCAAATTTACAATCTGATTTTATCGGATAATCCGAATCCGAAAAAATCTGAATCAAACGAATAAAATTCGGTCGATTCAGATTCGAATTTTTTTTTGCACTCCTAGCGGCTAACGGTGCCAGCCCAGTTTATCAAAAATTTAACATAATCAAGTTATTCGTAGAAAAAAAAATTATTCGTTGACGGAAGTTTTCCTAATGAATAATGCTATTTGTACTCTCAAAATAGACACCCTTAATAAATCCCCTTATATGGCAACCATCACAACCACACATTAAAAAATAATTGTACTTGTGTGTGGTTGTGATGGTTGTTACATAAGGGATTATAAAGTGTGTCCATTTTGATGATATATGTAGCATTCCTCTTTCCTAATTCCATTAAAATACGGATGCTTTTGAGATTCGTGTTCTATTCAAATCACATATCTCCCAATCTGTGCTTCCTTTTTCATCTTTCAAAAATCAAATAAATATCAATTGTTCTGGTTTTCGTCTATTTGTTGCTCTCTAAGAATTTTGCAGAAGAGAATACTTGCCGGAAGCTAATTACCCCGGCAAGACTTGTTCTGGTTTTATGAAGGAGCGAGACATGGATACTTCGATCCTTAATATACCAGAAGAAATCATGTTTGATATTCTACGAAGGCTCCCGGATGAATTACTATTGAGATTCAAATGCGTCTGCAAAGAATGGTATCTTTTGATAACCAACAAGTATTTCGTTGAAAAATTTTGCACAAATTCGAAAAAGGTACTATTTACCATGGGTGGCCCTTCTCATAACATAAAGTGTTGTTCTTTGAATTCGTTATTATCTGATGCAAAATTGGATCTTGATGAGTTTAAACTTCCAGTGAATAATCCTGAAGATATTCGAATTGTTGAATGTTGCAACGGATTTATATGCCTCCTCGTTAATAGCAGTTGTTTTTACTTGTGGAATCCATCTATAAGAATGATTAAGATGGTGCCCGATGTGATAGGGAGTAAGCCATATGCAATTTGGAGATATGGGTTTGGTTATGATGAATCTACGAAGGATTATAAAATCTGTGTTATATTACAGCATAGAACAGTATATATAGTAAATTACATGCGAGTTTTTAGTATGACATCTGGGAATTGGAAACGCATCCCTTTATGGGAAGAAATAAATAAGAGTATTGGACGTGAAGCAGATGATTATCTTCCTCCCATGAGACATGCGGGAAAGTTTTTAAAGGGAAAGCTTCATTGGGGGATTGAATCTTGGTACCTGATTCCAAGAATTATTTCTTTTGATTTTACAAGCGAGATATGGAAATACATCAAATTCCCAGTATATTTTAGAGGAAAATTCTCTAATAGTGTTGAAATAATTGATGGATGTATATGTATTCTATGTGATATTGGGGGACGTCGAGGAGATATATGGATTATGAAACAATATGGAGTGGACAAATCTTGGGAGAAAGTGTTTGAATTACCTTATTATGGTGATTGCAAGGGACCGTATTTATCTCCGCCATTTTATATTCTACCGGATTATAGAACGTTGTTGCTACGGGGGTCGGTTCTCACGATATATGATCCTAGAGATAAATCTGTGGAGCACAAGGACATGAAAAGTTTTGGCAATATTGTTCAAGCACAAATCTATGTCGAAAATTCAACCCAAGTAACTGGTGTACAAGAAGATTGTGAAATTGTCCAGTTCATAAGGTACTTACTCTCATGAAAATTTGATGTCTTTCGTTTACAGAGTGTGTAATTTTATTTATTTATGAACTGTGACCATATTTTGGTGAGTTATTATTATTATTTACTAGATTATATTTTATAATCAGTGGCTTTGCTGAATTTATAAATTAAAAATGTATTTATATGTGAGAAAAAATTAGATAAAAATTCAAACAGTTGATTAATATTTTCTCACAAAATTATGTCATCTAGTAAACGTCATCGTTTCATTTAAACATTTGGTTCTCTCTCACCAGACGTACAAACAGAGAAAAACACCGTTAATCGATTTCTGAGTACTCTATATGTTGTTCTTCACTCGAACGACTTCCCATTTGAAAAACCAAAAAAGTATCTGGTTAACAAAAAATGATTGCTCAAAAAGTTGAGAACAAAGACATCAAGTAAAACTTCATTACCTTACTGGAACAACTAAGAAGTGTAACAATTAAATAAAGAGAGAAAGACTTGAGGATTAAATTCCCAGAATACATTAAAAAAACTCCCAGAATGCCTATTGCTTGCTTGCATTTGAACTCCCAGGAAGAAAACGGTTCAATTGGGATTTTCATTAACACTGTAATTCTAACATCACAATTAATTCACATTCTAACCGAAACTCCTTGATAAAGATGGAAAGGGTTTGATAATTCTACCTCAAGACATTGTAACCCTACAAGAGATTCATGAGCAGATTTACATTGTAACCTTAGCGGAAGTTCAGAAGTTGGCTCACATGTTTTCATCTGGATTAGATTGGGGTTCTCTCTTCAAATCTCAAAGACAAAAAGGTTCAATTTGGGTTTTTCTCTTAAATCGAGATTGAATAGATGGAAGACGGAAAGAGTGTGTGTTCTCCGTTTATAGGTCTGGAGAGAGAAATCAAATCTTTAAATAAAACGATGACGTTTAGCTCGTTGACATAATTTTATGAGAAAATATTATGTCACTGTAGCATTTTCGTTGTTTTAATTAGGTTGGTTACAATTTACAAAGCAACTTCCACTTCTCTTCTGGCTGCCACAACCATTGGATGCTTCATGGCAGCTCTCAACCAAATGTTATCTTGGTTGAGTTTCCACAATGTTCTCATGGCGCTGCTTCAAAGTATCTTTTCTGAGTGAGAGTTCTGCGAGTGAAGAGATTATGCTATGCGTCTTACATATTGGAACAAAACTAAATCCAATCATAGGGTTCGTCAAGCCAATGGAGAGTATGCAATAGCTCATAATGTTGGCAATTGTTATCTAAGTTCTAGGTTGGTTCTCCAAGATGTAATACACCTTCCATCTTTCCATTTTAATCTGCTCTGCGTATCAAAATTGAGCAAATCTTCGAATGTCTTTCTTACCTTCTTCCATTCTCACTGTTTGGTGCAGGCCCTTCGATCTAGAAAGGTTCTAGCCACAGGAAAGGAGTACAAGGGCCTGTACATCCTAGATCCCAAGTTAATATCTGAAGCCTCCACTTCCTCCACTCTGCCTCAAAAAGTTCATCCATCTCCTTACATCAAGCCTCTTTTGTTTTTGGGCGAATATAATCATGAATCTAGTTTTTTGCAAGCCAATGTTGGCCAATCTTTGTGGCATGGACGCCTTGGACATATGCCCAAAACTGTGTTGTGTAAGTTATTTTGTAATGACATTGTTGAAAATGATCAAAACCCTTGTGATGCTTGTCATGAGGCAAACTAAACTCTGCCTTCCATTTGCAAAACACACGTCCAGTACAACAAAGCCATTTCAACTCGTCCATGGAGACATTTGGGTACTCCACACCTTCCCTCAATGGTGCTAGATTTTTTCAGAGAAAATGGAAGATAGTCAGCTGGACATAAACAACGCTTTCCTCTATGGTAAGCTCGAGGAGGTAATTTATATGGATACACCTCCGGGATATCTATCTAGAGATTTTGGCCAAGTTTGCAGAATGAATTGGTCGATTTATGGACTCAAACAGAGTTCTAAGCAATGGAACAAAAAAAATTCTGCTCGTGCGATCGATTATGGATTCGTTCAGTCCCCTCACGATCACTGTCTCTTCATCCTTCAAACAGACAAGGCATTCATCGTGCTACTTGTGTATGTTGATGATATCTTACTCTTGGAGAGTTGCATAGACAC
Organism: Pinguicula primuliflora; assembly: GCA_025802335.1. NCBI lineage: Eukaryota > Viridiplantae > Streptophyta > Magnoliopsida > Lamiales > Lentibulariaceae > Pinguicula > Pinguicula primuliflora. The sequence continues at coordinate 11,611 of JAOYMZ010060334.1, forward strand.
TCCCCTTCAAATCAAGAAGTTTGTGGATTCAACTTTCAGCATGAAAGCCTGTGTGATACCTCATATTACCTCGGTTAGTGCTATTATCCTCACAGGGTGGACTATATGTCACCAAGAGAAAATAAGCCTCACTCATGCAGGGAGCAGCAGGACACGGATAAAAGGATGCTGAAGAAGTAAATGATTCGTACACCTAATATGGTTACACCAAATTTGGTGTACGAATCTGAACAGGCAAAAAGTTAACGAAAACTATCCATGTGCAAACTGCCGTTAGTTGAGAATGATGAGTTCATACTAAAGTTGTTCTTTCACTAATAAAAGTATTAACACACTTTTAACTTACACCAAATTTGGTGTAACCATATTTGATGTACGTATCACTACCGTGCTGAAGAAATCGCGATTTATATATACGCTTCTTTCATTAGTTTTTGTTCACTTTATATGTACATTTGTGTACAGTAGTTGAGCCTCGTTTCTATTGGGCCGGATGAATTGTCTACAAGGGCGGAGGTGGAAAAAATTTTAGGGGGGCTAAAAAAAATTCTTAAAAAAAAGAATTGGACTACCCCGACGGAGCCATTTAGAAAAACTTCTAAATGGTACATAGATAATTTCAAGCAAAAGTAAGAAAGCATCAAAATATCATCTGTACTATGATAGTGGATTTCCTTTTTGAAGGAAAAAAGATGATGGCAATTCAGAACAACTTCTAAATGGTAAATCTTATTGTAATCTCAGAAATTCCGCAAGAGAGAAAAGGAGAAGAAAAAGAGCGTAAAACTGTTTTCTTTATTATTCTCTGTAATCCTCTTTATATAGAGGTAAGGACCGGCGGTTACATAAGTCTTATCCTTATAAAACTGTTTCAATCACTATATCTATAACACTCCCCCTTGATTGAACCAGTTTTCAAGGATACATACTTTTGTAATTTTATCAAGTAGGGACTTTTCTCATTGAATTCTTCAGGATTCAAGAGTATGCCAAAGTTGCCTCGTTAAAACCTTATTTAGGAAAAACCCTGTGGGAAAAAATCCTGAGCGAAGGAAAAAGAGTACAACTACACATTATTTCTCCTCAAAAGTATGTTTCAGATATCTTCGAGATATCACATACAAACGCTAGATATAACTTGTTAAAATACATTTTAGATAACGACTTCGTAAATAAATCTACTCAATGATCACTTGGTCTGATTTGATTTTATGCGCGAAGGAAGATTGCAGCAATATGTCATGTTCTATCACTTCTGATGCATCATTCACTGCGCTCGTCCCTAATGTGGGATAAAGGATAACCTGTATCTGTATATCCAATTAAATATGAAGTTATATCACGATTATAAAATAATCTCAAATCTGGAGTATCGTTTAAATCGAGGAGATTGTGCTTGATACCATACCAATTTCTTCGAATTGGAGTAGCACTATATCTT
>JAOYMZ010060345.1:1302-13051 GCA_025802335.1 Pinguicula primuliflora
CATGGTTGGCCCAATGGGCTGGTATGTACAATAATAAAAAAATATATAAAAGAAATGTAAAAAAAACGTATGCAAGTAGGAATGCGACTTCTTCTTCCAAGCTCTCCTGCGTGACTTCTTTCCCAACTCTTCCATTCATCTCTTGATCCGAACATTCTGCTTCTTGGACTCTGCTTCATCTGTAAGTTCATGAATTTCAACACCCCCCCTGCAAGATGGAGATTGGGGTGAAAGCCCAAGCCCCATCTTGGACATTAAATGAGCAAACACCGGTAAAGATAAGGCCTTCGTGAATAGATCTGCTAACTGGTGTGCTGATGGAACATATAGGGGAAGAATAAATCCAGATTTGTATAAGTCTCGAATGTAATGACAATCGATTTCCACGTGCTTCGTGCGCTCATGGAACACGGGGTTCGCAGTCAAGTGTAAAGAAGCTTGATTATCACAATATAGCTGTATAGGCAGGGGAACATTAACCTGAAGATCATTTAAGATGTAGGAGATCCACTGAATCTCGCATGCCGTACTAGCCATACTACGATACTCAGCTTCTGCTGATGATCGTGATACTACAGATTGCTTCTTTGTTTTCCATGAGATAGTGGCTTCACCAAGTTTGATAATATAGCCGCTAAGGGAACGGCGTGTGTCTGGGCAAGAAGCCCAATCCGCATCACAATACCCTCTCAAAATCATAGAGTTCGTTGCTGGATAAAACAGCCCTAGGTGAGGACACCCTTTGAGATAACGCACCACATGGAGTGCGGCATTATAGTGAGCAAGGTGTGGTGATTGCATGAACTGACTTAAGTGTTGGACGGAATAACTGATATCCGGACGAGTAAAACTGAGATAGAGCAATCTGCCAACTAGAGCCCGATATGTGGAAGGATTTTTCATTGGCTCAGATAAGTCCTTAGCTGCCAGACGAAGGCCAGGAGGTAATGGTGTCATAGCAGGCTTAGCATCTGTGAGTTGAGTATCATGAAGAATGTCTTCCACATATTTTCGTTGGGTGATGTACAATCCACCCGAAGTGGGCAATAACTCCAGACCAAGATAATATCTTGCCTCTCCAAGATCCTTGAGGCTGAAAGCCTGATCAAGATACGTTCGAATAGCTGCTGATTCTTTCTCAGAATTCCCAGTCAATAAGACATCATCCACATACACCAGCAATGCCATAAATACATCACCTCTGATCAACGTGAACAAACAATTGTCATGGGTAGACTGCCGAAATCCATAATCCATCAAGCTTGCTGTTAGTGCTTTATTCCATTGGCGTGAAGATTGTTTCAAGCCATAGATTGATCGCCTTAATATACACACATCTCCGGGTGATCCTTCCTTATAACCGGGAGGAAGGTCCATATACACATCCTCCTCAAGCTCCCCATGCAAGAAAGCGTTGTTGATGTCAAGTTGTGATATTGTCCAGCCCTTTGAAACAGCCACTGCAAGTAATAATCGTACTGAGGTATGTTTAGCAACTGGTGCAAAACTCTCTTGATAATCAAGGCCCTCCACTTGATTGTATCCCTTGGCCACTAAGCGGGCCTTGTATCTGGCTATTGTCCCATCAGGATTGAGCTTCGTTTTATAGACCCATTTGCAACCTATAGTATGTTTTCCAGCCGGCAAGGGTCCTAAAATCCATGTGTGATTCTGTTTTAATGCCAGAAATTCGTCATGCATGGCCTTGACCCATTCTGGATGCATTGCAACTTGTCTGTAAGTGGTTGGATCGATTGTGGAGCCAGTGGTCAAGAAGCAAGCTGATGCAGGTGTTAAGTCTTCTCCATGAGACTGCATAATATATTCTGCATGCCATTTTGGCGCAGAGATTGTTCGTGTACTTCTGCGGACTGGAAGAGGTCGTTCCCTGGCATCTGACTGATTCTCAGCTTCTGTAATTGGAGTATGGACTGAGACCACTGGGGGGCTTAAAATACTTGCTTCTGTAATTGGGGTATCACTGTGTTCAGAACTAGGCGCGACCAAAGGTTCACATACAATATCATTAACTGCAGGCTTGTGTGAAGACATGTCTGAGACTAGTAGAGGGACAGAGCCATTATGATCCGATTCTTCTTCTCCTGGTGACATCTCATCAGATATTCCAGATGTGAGCCTCCGATAAGGAAATATATTGTCATAAAATATGACATCTCTGGATATAACTGTCTTCCGTTCTTGAAGATTGAACAGACGGTACGCTTTACTTCCCGCGACATAACCCAGAAATACACACCTTGAAGCACGAGCATCAAGCTTCTGTTTGTGTGGCTTAATATTTGTTGCATAACAGAGACAACCAAATGGATGAAGATTTGATAAATCAGGTGGTGATCCGAAAAGTATCTCATGCGGACTTTTCCATTTCAATGTACTCGTTGGCAGCTTGTTGATCAGATATGCCGAAGTAAGAACCGCATCCCCCCAAAAACGTTTAGGAAGATTGGAATGAAACATTAAGGTTCTCGTCATGTCTAGAAGATGTCTGTGCTTTCTTTCGACAACCCCGTTCTGTTGAGGTGTATAGGGGGCACTTGTCTGATGAATAATTCCTTGTGATTTAATAAAATCCCTGCAGGACTCATTGATGAACTCTGAACCATTGTCGGTTCTCAAAATTCTGATTCCTGTGTTGAATTGGGTTCTTATCATATTAACAAATTGTACCAGAAGAGTAGGTACTTGTGACTTCTCCTTTAATAAATAAACCCAGGTTGCTTTGCTATAGTCATCCACGAGAGTCAGAAAATATAATGCACCTGTCATGGAAGGGGTATTAATCGGACCCCAAAGATCTCCATGTATCAATTCAAATGCAAACGATGTATGTGGTGTATGAAGAGGGAAGGGTAAGCGAGTCTGCTTTCCCTTATGACATGCATCACACGAAATAGAAGAACATTTCTGATCAGACAAAAGTTTCAGCCTCTTTAATACATCAAAAGATGGGTGTCCCAATCTGTTATGCCACAGGATTGTGCTATTTAAATCATTCACACGTCCAACATTACATATACGATGAGAGAGATCACGTTTAGCATCAAAAATACCATCTTGAAAGGCTAGGCCTTCGTCAAAATCAAAATCCAGAATGTAAAGTCCATGAATCTCCTTTCCTGTGGCCAGAACTTCCTTGGACCTAAGGTCCTGTATCACACAATATGAGGGATAGAATGTAAGAAAAGTATGTGATTCGAGTGCCAACTTAGAGACAGAAATCAGATTAAACTGAAAACTTGGAGTGTAGAGCACATTGTGTAAGATCAATTGTGCACCAAGAGTGCTTTTCCCAATCAGATTGGCATAAATGAGTTCACCATTTGCCTGTCTTATAGATATGGCAGTGGGTAACCTTGTGCAGGAGTTCAAGAGACGTAAGTCTCTACACATATGACTGGTTGCTCCTGTATCAATTATCCAAGCTCCTGGTTTTATGAATGAAGAAACGGATAAAGCACGTAAATAGACTTTACCAGTTCGTTCGGATCCTCCAAGATCCATTGGTCCCATACTGTTACTGTTGGCTCCAAAATTAATGGCATCCTTTAGCGCTTCAAGCTGGAGACTCTGTGATTGGATGATCTTCATTAGTTCAGCCACACTCGGTTGCCCCTCACCAGAACTTGAGGCTATGTCTGAGAGAGGTGCTGCAACGTGTACCTGTTGGTTACCCATAAACTGCTTCCTTTGCTTCAATTTATAACAATAGGTCATAGAATGTCCCTTGATCTTGCAAAAATCACATGGTTTTAACTTGAAGCATTCAGATATCATATGACCAGTCACTCCACAATGATCACATTTCATGTCCGATTTGGCCCCTGTCAAATTTGGTCCTCTAATTACATTACCCTTGAATCCTTGGCCTGACCATTTTCTATTTGGATGTGCACTTCCCCCTCTGTATCCCCCGTAAGACCTCACAGTAAAAGCGCCTTGTTCACCAATGTTCAACACGTTCATCTTGCTGCTCATCTCCTCCTTTTGTTGCTCAATCGTCAAGATTAACTGATACGCCTTGTTCAGGCCAGGTATTGGTTCTGATGCAAGTATCTGGCTTGACACCTGCTCATAGTCTGAGTTCAAGCCGAACAAGAACTTCATAGTCCTTTCCTCTTCAATGTGCGCCATCATAACGCCACACTTGCACTTGGCTATTGGTCTGGCTATGTCTAACTCATCCCATAGACCCTTCAAACGGTTGTAATATTTAGTCACTGAGTCATTTCCTTGTCTGATCAATGCAATCTCATTGCGAAGATGATAAACTTTGGGACCATTGTATTGTCCTAATCGTTCCCTCAACTCAATCCATAGCTCTTCAGCACTGGTGGTGGTATATGGAAACCCCTCGAAAACCTCGTTGTCAATTGAATTATAGATCCACGACGCGACCATAAGGTCTGCGCTTTTCCATGCCAAATACTCATCAGATGTCACGTCTACTAGGGGCTCAAAGAACTCATCTATCAGCATTTCCTTTCCTTTGGCCCCCAAAGCCATTTTTACTGCTCTGCTCCAAGATTGATAATTTCTTGTATTCAACAAGACAGTAACTAGTGACATTCCAGGATTATCAGATTCACGAACATGGAAGGAAGGTTTGACAGTCGGCTTGCCTGTTATCTGAGCTAAGAAATTTCCCTTAGCCATTTTCCCAGCTTCTTCTGAGGTGCTCATGATGACACAAAATCTAAGAAAGAATAATATAGAAGTCGTGAAAGATAATTCCAATGGCAAGATTCAACAGCAATGCATATAATAGCAAGATTATGCCAGAATCAAAACAAACTGCACCAAGATCGCTCTGATACCATATTACGGGCGACGATGAAAAACAACATAACCAAGCAAGCCAAACAAAAACGAGAGCTGACTAAACAAAATAGAAATTTGCAACGAGAAGAAGATGAAGAATTATCAAACCAATTAACTGATGAATGAACAGAATTCAACTTGACGAATCGCAGCGGAAGGTTTTTTCTTTACTGCCCTAGAAGCTTCCAGTTATGTACACTCATCTATTTATATACATGGTTGGCCCAATGGGCTGGTATGTACAATAATAAAAAAATATATAAAAGAAATGTAAAAAAAACGTATGCAAGTTGGAATGCGACTTCTAGCTCTCCTGCGTGACTTCTTTCCCAACTCTTCCATTCATCTCTTGATCCCAACATTCTGCTTCTTGGACTCTGCTTCATCTGTAAGTTCATGAATTTCAACAGTGGGGACTTTCGAAAATCTACAGTTCAAGTGCTTGTAATTTTCCTCGGAGACTGTTCTAAGACTTGAAATATGTTGCATGATACGGAACGCCTGTCCAGATACAGGGCTTCCCGAGCAAATTTCTTTCGTGCAGAGTGAGTTCACGGAGCTGGCAAGTCTCATAAGCTTGCAGGAATGAATGGCACCGGCAAGAAGAATGGATTGAATAGCCAGAATATTGAGCTTGTCCAGAGAATCAAGATGAGTGAGGAACCCTAATACTCCCAGAGAGATGATTATAGTAGAGGTGCGAAACTTGTAACTTCTTCATGTTTCCTTTCAATAGTCAACGCACCAGCAGTATAAGCAAAACAAAACCAGAATAATCAATCCAGGCAAATGTAAAGCTTGATTGATCAACTGTTCGAATGTTTCTGTATAGGTATGTTACTCAATTAAAAAAAAATTCTGATTCTGGTTCAGCAACGTAAACAACTCAAGATAATGACAATTCCGTCTGTCGACTCTACTTAACAGTTATCAAAAGTCCACCTCGATAGGCCATATCAAATATGATCATTTTCTGATATTTGCCCCTTCCATCTGCAAGTCATTGGACTTTTCCAGAAAATATTCAATTAAAATGAAATCAGAATCTGCACAACGCATCAACCAATTTCCCTATCTTAAAATTACCACAACAAGCATGTCATTCCTGTTAAAAAGAAATTCCTAGAATTGAAAACCAACGCAACAGAGCATGATCAAGAATCGTTTGTCTCGTGGAAGACAAATAGATTTTCCAACAACCGCGGCATCAGTAACAGTAAAGAGTTTCTCTACATTCAATTCCCACACATCAAGACTTGAGAGTTTGTTCACATTGTATTACATATACAAACTGTAACACATAATATTGTGAAAACCTAATTACTGCACGGGCCCATTTCACACTTCGATGCTCAATCAGACTCCCTGAACCTTGGAGATAGTTGATTCTAGACTCCAGACACCTTTCGGATATCTAAACTACCATATACAGATTAATCAACATTGCAATGATAGATTCAGGTTTTGAACTTAACCTTTCGGGCCTAGAAATCAGTCGGATGTAGGGTCCATGCTCAAGAGATTTCATTCTATATTCTCTTAACTGAAGAAGAGACTGAAGCCGTCGACGACCTTTGACAAAAACTCATGACGAACGGTCGGCGGCGATGGAGAGCCGAGAGTGGCGGTACCGGAGACCAAAAATAGTTTTTTTATCAATGGCTTTCAAATAGTTAGAATATATTATAAATTACCGAAATCGAAGACTTATCGATGTTCTTATTCAAGCTGTGTCGTGAATGTACACACTACCTTCAAAATGATTTCGGCACAACCGTGGTGCTAATCGTCAATACGTCGGTCGCTCCCGAAGGTTAACACAACCACTTCCAAATGCACGCGCACTCCGTAATCGGAAGTTGGAGATAGACACCCGTAACCCTTGCTCCATAGCACAGAGAAGATAATGTGGTTGATCACAATCTGTGTGCAGAACCCTAGACAGAACCCATGTATTTATTGGAGAGAACTTAAGAGTCCCTCTCCTATTATAACTCAAATTACATTGGGCCCGAATGTTTTGAACATAATAACCCACAAAATTATCTTCTTGATCAATTCATTAAAGTTGAGCCTAATATTGTATCCAACTAGCAATTGTTTTGTTTAAAGCCCAAAAGATATTTTAATCTTTTCAAGGCATTATCCCAACAGTCTGTTATACAGTGGATAATTATACAAAACAATGACGAAAATCGAAATCGGTCATACCGTTTAAAAACTTATACGTAAGAAATCAAAAACCTCATATTTTGACACGGTCTCGTTGACGAAATTGTAAAATCCAATTAATTTTTTTTTTAAAATTGAAAATTTGTATTAATAAAAAATTTTAAAGTTCATTTTTACAAATGCACAATCCGGCCCAACTGTTTCCTTCTTGTTCTTCCTCTAGCGAAAAACTCATCTCTGCAAAATCGCGATCGGATCTTGCTGTCAAAACTCCATTTGCAAAAATCTTGTTCTTCTTTTTGCTTCTAAATTTGTACCACAACCACACATGGTGTTGAATTGTGTGGATTGTGTCTTCAAATCTGCATTCACCCCCTTGGAATTGCTGTTCATTGTGTTTCTTCCAAATCTGCCAGACAGTGGTTGCCCAAATTGTTATCCAACTCTGTTCGCATATATCCGGCGGTCTGAGAGCCTTGAACTCCATTTGTGATGGTCCTTTGACGATCGCCATTGGTAAGTGTAGCCACTATAGGATCTGATTCCAGATTTTCACTGTTATTTTGCACTCAAAGAAAATGTGCTGACTTGTTTGCTCCTGATCTTTGCAGAGAACACAATGCATTGCTTGATCACCTGAGATGATGTTTTTATGTGCCAGATTTTGCTTTGTGGGAAGTCGTTTCAGTTTCATCCGCCAAATGTGAATGCAAACTTTGGAAGGTATATCTAATTTCCACACTTCTTTTAGGTCTTGAACCACAACAGCATCCTACATTGATCCTCATTATATGATCCGATCTTAGTATCCCTGCTTTGCCGTATACTTTCCTTGTGTGTTTCCTTTGTAGGACCATTTGTCTCGTCCATCTTCTTGTACACCGTAGATAAGATAATGTTGAGATCATGTAGTTCTTCTTCTTTCGTTGCTGTTAGAGTCCTTTTCCAGTCGCAAGTGTAATTGTGTGTGGCATCCTCCAAGTTTCCATGTTGTGCGATGGTGAAGTTCTTTGTTCTTATTTTCCTAAATAATCTTGGGAACCTATCTGCAAGAAATGCATTCCCCACCCAAGGATCTGTCCAAAATTTTATTGAATCTCCATTTCCTGGTATCAGTTCTCATTTATCTTGAAACTCCGTAGTTGCTAGGATATCATTCAAGTCTTTCCACCAGTATGAATGGGATCTTTGACCTCTTCTTCTTACTCTATTTGTTTGTGGCTCTGCCTCATTGTTGCTCAGCTCTCGTAGTCCTCCAATCTTTAATGTCCCATCTTGTGCATACTTTGATTGTAGTATTTGAATCCATAGGCCATCTTCCTGCAATAAAATCCAAGCTCCCCACTTACTAAGTAGGGATTGGTTAAATAGATTTAGATTTTTGTTTCCCAAACCTCCTTGATCTTTGGGCACAATTATTTTTTCCCATGCCACCCAATTGATTTTCCTATTGTCCTGTGTTCCTCCCCAAAAAAAGGTTCTAATTATTTGTTGCAATAGGTTCAAGACGTTCCTAGGGACTCTAAGATAGGCCAAATAGTAGCATGGAAGTGCATTAAGTATTGAGTTAATGAGGACAACTCTCCCTCCGACAGAAAGTGCCTTGTTTTCCCATTTTTCTAACCTCCTTCTTACCTTTCTGATCACTTGTAGCCAAGTTGATGCTTTCCTCGGATTGGCTCCAACTGGGATTCCTAAGTAAATGAAGGGTATGCTGCCTACTCCATAATTTAGAAACTATGTCATTTTCTCCGTCACCTAGTCCGAAATATTCATTCTATAGAGTTTATTTTTTTCAAAATTGATTTTAAGGCCTGATAGCATCTCAAAATTTCTCAGTATTGCTTTGAATCCTCTCATAGTTTTTCAATTTACTTCTCCAAAAAGAATAGTGTCATCTGCAAATTGCAGATGTGTTAGAGCTACCTTATTTCTGCTAATTCTGATAGGATCAATTATCTTCAGCTCAGTTGCCCTTCTGATAAGCGCAACCAATCCTTCTGCAACCATTAAGAATAAGAAAGGGGATAACGGGTCTCCTTGTCTAAGCGCTCTTGTTGGGTTGAAAATTCCTGTGTGACTCCCAATTATCAGAATGGATGAGGACGCAGAGGTTAGACAAGCATTTATCCACTGTCTAAACTTGGCTGGCAGTCCTAATTCTGCCTCCATGCTGTCCAGAAAGGCCCAATTTATAGAGTCATACGCCTTTTCAAAATCCAACTTCAAAGTCACAGCCTTTCCTTTTGTTTTTTTTTTAATTCCAGAATTGCTTCATTTGCAATCAGTACACCATCACTTACCTGCCTTCCTCCAATGTATGCAGTCTGGTTTTGAGAGATTACCTCTGGTAGACTTTACCCAGCCTGCCTGTTAGCAACTTAGAAAGGATTTTGTAGCTTGAGTTTATCAAAGTGATTAGCCTGTAGTCCTCCACTCTTTGAGGGCATGATTTTTTTGCAAGTAGAAAGATACTAGCCATGTTTCCCCCTTTCACTATCCTGCTTTTTTCGTGGAACTCTTCCATCATGGCAATAATGTCATGTTCCAAGATGTCCTGAAAATGTTTGATAAAATGAAATTTTAGCTCATCTGGACTTGGACTTGGACTTTTTACACTTCCGCAGCTTGCAATGGCCTCCCTGATTTCTGCATAACTGAATTTGTCTACCAGTTTTGTTGCCGAGATTTCTGCAGTTTTTGGAACACGTTCAGAACTGAGTCTTGGCCTGTGCGTGTTGCTTTCTGTGAATATTTTTTGGAAATGCTCCATAAAACATTGTTTCACCTCATTGACACTCTATCTATATGCCATTTTTTGTTATCCCATTAATGGTGTTGATTCTATTTCTTGTCTGCACCATTTTGTGATAGTAGGCAGTGTTTTCGTCCCCAAGTTGTATCCATCTATCTCGTGATTTCTGTTTCATCATGCTTTTATCTTGCACTTCCAGAATGTCTATTTGTTCCTTTACTGCCCATATTTCAGCTGTGCTTGGTAGTTGATTGCTGTCATTTTCTGGCAGACGTGCATACTCTTCCATTTTATCTTTTAACCTTGACAACTTTGATTCTGCAGTTTCTCCTCTATTCTTACTCCACTGTTGAATAGTCTTTTCTGAGTTCCTTGATTTTTTTCATTGAGTATGTATCCTTTGTACCCTTCTATATGTGTGTTTGTCCAGGTGAATTCTACCATTTCATTGTATTCCTCAATTTCCAGTCAGAAATCCAAAACTTTTTAGGTTTTTCGGGCCTCAGTTTTTATTCTCCTTTCCCAGTTTGACTGGGCATTGATCTGCCACCCCCTTTTCAAAGCCTGTTTGAATCCAAGTATCCTGTCCCATCCAGTGTTCGTTAACCAAAAATCTATCCAGCCGACTCATTGCCTTTAGTGAGGTTAAATACCAAGTATATTTCCTCCGGGTCATTGGTAAATCCAATAGTTGTAGATCAGACAATAGCTCATTGAAAAGTGTTATCTCTGTTGCATTGGTTTACCTTCCTGTGCCTTTTCTTTCCGAGCTATGTAGACCTGCATTGAAATCTCCCTGACACAACACTTTTAATTTGATTTATCTGACATACTCATTCTTAATCGAGACCATTGAATTTTCTCCTCTGAAAGGTCAGCAGGGTCGTATACATTCACCATGTGGCTCATAATACTATCTCCCTGCCAGACTCCAGATATGCCAAGATAACTTTCATCACCCCATAGATGCTCTTTTTTAAACTTTTCTTGTTCCAAATGCACAGTAGTCCCCCTGACTGTCCATTAGCAGCAGAGTAAGCCCAATCATATTCATCATCTGCCCATAAACTTCTTACCACTCTTCTATCAATATATTCCTTTTTTGTTTCTTGAATGCTCAGAAAGTCTATCTTGTTTTTGCGTGTGATTTCCTGAATTACTCTTCTCCTCCTTATTTCTCCCAAACCTCTTGCATTGATTGTGACAATCTGCATCTTAGGGTAAAATCCAATTAATGACGAATCAACAAAAGAAAAAAAGGTGAAACAAAATTTCTAATGAATAAATCATTAGAATTGCGACGTTTCGATTTTCGTTATCGAATTCGCAAAATTATACATTGTAGTAAAAATTGTCAATCATGTGTAACCATAGGATCATTTTTGAACATGCTTTTATGAGCAAAAAGCCTAATATTTACCAGAAAAGGTTGCAAACAACTTACAAAAAGAAAAATGCTAAAGTACTACACATCCCATATACACAATGAAAAGCTTACAATTAATTATCCATTTTGCGAGAAGGCCAAAAAATCCGATTGCAGCTCCGACTGGACTATCACTTAAATCAAGCTTTACCTTCTTAGGCATGTGAACGAGAGTATGCTTAAGACAGTCTAAGTTTTTACTAAGTTGCAACACCTAAATTTAAATCCGAATAAAATATTTGATAACAAGAAAAGACAATTCATACTACACTCCTATACCACATACACATGTTATTACACCTAAATTTGTATTACTGTATTTCCTATCTCCATCAACGTTTCCTTAGAGTGATATATTTGTTAACTATAACCCACTTACATATATGCAAATCTAAACATAAAACGATATTATATAAAGGGATGGGTTATATGTACCTATAAGTTTACATATAAAAATACATGTAATCCAATCCATCCATATATCATGATCTAATGGTTGAGAATTAATAACACATTAAAAAGAAAAAGAAGGTCACGTGATCATCTTCCCTTCGCGC
>JAOYMZ010060366.1:0-28988 GCA_025802335.1 Pinguicula primuliflora
ATGGGCTCAGAGGTCCGATTAGGCTTATTTATAGCCATTTCGGGCCCTTCAGGCAGTGTGGGCTGGTTTGAGTTAATTTCATACTGGTCCGAACGCTTTATTACCTGTCCAGGCCCAAAGCGAGCCAGATTTGTATTTTCGTCTGCTTAAGCGGCCGCCCAGGCGGCTGGGCGGCCGCATTCTCGAACATTGACGGTAACGGTAGACATGCCGTGTTATCGATCACTGTCGGTCGGTAATATAATTTTTAAATATAATACATATAAATATATTATATTATATTACAATATAATACATTCCTTAAAGGAATTTCCTTTAACTTTTTCATTCAACACACTCAGTCTCGGACTCCTCGTCGGATTCGGTTGCTCTGCTCCTCGTTCTCGTTTGAAATCCCTCAAAACCGCACTGCACGGTAGGCTCCTCGCTCCTTCCCTTTTTTGTCTCCAAATTGTGGATTTGTGGTTATAGACTTGATGGGTTGATTGGGTTGGGGTATTTGAACTGATTTTTTGATGTCTCTCTCGGCTTAGCGATCGGTATACTGTGAGTTTGTTTATGAAGTTCCTGAGTTAAGCTCTACTGTGGTGCTTGATTTATTTTCCTTAAGATTTGGTCATGCTTGATTTTGGAATATTAATTTATGTAACATGGCTTTTAAATAGAGAGTGGCAAACGGTCCGGGCTAAACGGGCTTTTCGCCCGGACCGGACCGTTTAGCCCGGATCGTTTAACCCATTTCAGAAAATGGGTGGGTTGAGTGTCGAAAACGGGCGGTCCGGGCTTTATCCGTTTAACAAAACGGGCGGTCTAGTTTTTTACAACGAAAAACGGGCGAATACGGGTGGGACCCGTATAACCCGTATTTATAATTAAATATTTCTGATTTATTTTTTATATAAATAAATGGGCATATCCGGGCCAAACGGACGGGTAAAACGGGAAAATGGATGGGTAAAACGGGCCAAACGGGTTAAAATAAAATGGATAAAACGGGTAAATTGAGGACCATATTCGGGCTAAACGGGCTAAGCCCATATCCGCCCGCCAAAAAACGGTCCAATCCGGATCGGACAAAAAATAAAACGGGCGTGCTTAGGCCCGTCAGTTTTACAAAACGGTCCGATCCGGGCCGCAGCCCACCGGACCGTTTAGAAAAATGGGCGGGCAGGCTAAAAGCCCGCCCGCCCGTATGCCGCTCTCTACTTTTAAAGGTCCTAACGGTAACTAAGAATGAAGATCTATTAAGAGTATATAAATAGAAGATAGTAGAAACTTTTTTTGATAGGTGAAGCCAGTATCATTTATATACATTTTCGTAAGACAATTGTTGATTTAATAGTTACAAGAGATCGAATGATGTTTCAATTAGATCAACAATTGTCTTATGAAAAAATATATAAATGCATTGCTTTCTTTCAATATGTCAAAATTTCAAATTAATGTTGGATCAGGATGCTATCTGTTACTTAAAAATAACGAACTATGTCTGGTTGGTAACCGTGGTTACCGACCGTCGGTAATAGATACCAACGGTATTAGTTACAGACAACCCTTCGGTACGGCAATGGTAACCAAAACAAAAATGGTAGCTGTACATAACGATTTTATACATAACCTGTACATAACTGCGTTTTGTTCAGGTTTGTTAAAAATTGAATGTCATTTAGGTGGGACATTAAATGTTAAATGACGGGACTAGATGAATTGTAGAGCATAAAATAAAAGTATGTACAAATTATGTACAAAATAATTATATACAAACTAGTTATGTGTAAGTATCCTACTTGGTAACCAAAATCCAATATCGACAAAGCTCGGTATCGATAAGGTGTCCGTGTGGTACACCCCCCACATAGTCATGTGATCTCATTCTCGCCTTCTGGTATTGTTCCTTTTTCGCTCCTAGAGAAGCCCAACCTATTTGGCCCTAGAAAAAATAATTATCTGTTAGAGGCAACCGGCGGCGATTTTGGAAATGAAATGGCGGAACGAGGAAAGGAGGAAAGTGGAGCGGTGAATCGGGTGGTGGATGAAAACTGGTTTTGGGCTGCATCGAGCTTCGGCCAATTGGCGTGGGGTATTTTGGCGTTCAAGAGAGGCTTCGCCGGAGACTCTAACTTCATGCCACTCAAGGCATTCGCTGTAGCTTCCCTTTTCGTCGGGTCCGCCGCATCCGCTACCGTTGGATCCTTACGTGCTTCCGGCATCTACACTGTAAGCATTTATCTCTAGGGTTCTGAATTGTTATGATCGGGTTATTCTTGAACGATGTGCTCAAGTATAATAGAACCGCCGACTGATCAGATTTGTATGATGTTTTGAAATATTAATCTGCATAAAACTTAGATGTAAATTACTGGGGTGTTAGTGTAGCACTGAGTTTATCTTCTAAAAGTCAATTCAGGCAAGGCAGGTATTACTGGGCTGTAGAGTACAGTTGCTGCTGGTTCAGGAGAATGAATTACTTCCGTTTTAGATAGCATTTGTTGTTGGGTTTTTTGTGTAACTTAGGGAACAGGTAGCTAGCTCTATCGCAATAGCCTGGTAGTGCAATTGTCACTCCCAGAACCAGTATATCAACTCTTTTGACTCATTTGTTGCTGGGTTGATAAAAAAAGAATGGATCTTTGAAATAGTGAATGATTTTTATATGGTCAAGACTCTTCCTCTGCTGAAGGGTAATCCAAGTAAACGAATGAAATATTTACATCACGGTGAAATCAGTAATGGATGTAGAGAAATAATAATCCGCTAGCATCAAAGATGACACTTCAAATGTGTTGGGACATTTTAATGGCTCATCAATCATTGGAATGTCAACAGAAGAAAGACATTGATATCGTCCTGTACTTACAGACGAGAAGAGTGGGGAGACTTAAAATAAGGGAATGACAACGAACTTTGTATTGATTCTTTTTGAATTAAGTTGCTGCTCAACTGTTCTTCCTATTCGTAAAATCATCATACAGTTAGAGATGTTTTTCCAGCTTGTATATCACTTAAGATCACAATGACAAGCCTTGTCGTGCATTTCACCTGAATATTTGTGTCAATGTTTCTATTTCCTAGGCTTGGTACATGAGATCTTGCATGCCATCATGGTTCTTAATTGTTACATGACTGGTCATCCTTGATCTTCTCCTCCGTGCTTTTCCCTGTGGTCATCCTACAGTGGCTAACTCTCATCAGATCATTGTTGAATCTTGTAGGTGGAAGACTGCAAGAATTTGGGTGCAAATATAAGAACAGGATTGGGGCTACAGCGGCGGACACCGAAGGAGTAGATCATGTCACTGGTAGTCAGACGAAAGTGTGATGCTTGTGATTCATTACTGAACTCCCAAGATTGTAATGCAATGTGAGTTCTTAAGAAAACAGTTTTGTTTGTATTCAGAAGAAACCAGAACTTGTTTGCATAATCATTTTTCAAACGCTGCCTAAACCTAAGATTCAACAGGATCTGGTTATTGAAGCACATGACTGAAGTAAATTGCTCCTTGGTCAAAACCTATAAAAAAGAACATCACTATAACTTTGTTTGTTGATAACCTATAGATGTAATGTCGGACCTGACTAATGCATAGGGGTTTATGCAAAGCGACTCCCTCATGAATTGGGTCATACTCGGGCCTAAATTCGTGGTCGTGATCCAAATAAATTGTTTGTTCCTAGTGAGACTCAAACTTGCACCTCCTACTCTCAAAGACTCAAGTTAAGTCCTCCGCCACTAGACCAACTCCTTGACTTACAACATGTATAACTATGTATAACTTAAGAGCGAGCATGAAAAAAAAATGGCCGGGAAAGAGATCGATTGTTGATGAGCATGGTTGGGAGGCAACAAAGACACTGGGCAGATCAAAACTGAGAAACACTTTAAATCAAGATTTACAACAACTTAATTTCTTTTGTCAGAATAAATTATGCCTTCATCAATATTCAATCAGGCTGGAATATAAGACTCCAGCATCAATTGAGCTTGGTAAGGTGACGTGACTTCAACAATCAAATACACAAACTTCCATTGCTTATCAGCATTGTCTTTAAACATCTCCGCGTGGACTTTACCAGCTCCATGAGGTCCACGAACATAAAAATTCACCTCGATATGTGGGAAAAGATTCCAAGTTCTTGAGATATTTTGAAATACAGAGTTAACATATAAACATTACTTACCAATGCATGCTCGACTCCATCCCCGTCGGTCCATGTTCTAATTGTTAAAGTAAGTCGGAAAATAAGGTTGTGGAGATTAGTTTAAATATGGAAAGTGGATGAAATCAGAATAACTTGATATGAGTGTTTTGACGAGAATACCTACATTCTTATTAAACAAACTCCCACATGCGCACCCACACACACGAGACCTGGTGTCCGTGGGGTTCAGGCTCGGTTTTATTTAAGGACTCGTAATTCGTCTATTGGGCCGGCCCAGTTTAATTATAAAATTCAATACTAATGGCCATCACATAGCACAAAGTAACTGAACTTACTCTCCTTTGGTTCAAATATGAGTTCCTTGAAAACAGCATATCCAGCAAAAGCCAAGACCAGCAAGAATGACAAGCGAGTAGGAAGCTCCCTCAGTGAAAGTCACTGACTTTTCCAAAATATTATAAGTCCGAGCGTCAAAGGAGTCCTCAGCAGTTGATATTTCTTTCCGAGCCTGTCCATAGAGGAGAAGGAATCCATCAAGGTTGATATAAGAGTGTAAGGTTTTCCCCGTTTTCTGTAAAGACAACCATAAAGGTTTTGCCATGTGTGGATATTTAGACCTCTGATTCACCTTTTGGGTTTGATTTGGCGAATCTGGATTCAAACCATCTTGCACTATGATAGGAATCATCAAGACAGCGATCCTATCATGTATCAAAGGAGACTGGCGCCATAAAAAAACAGCATGGTTGCACTTTCACAACCGGGCCCGATTGAAGAAGACATCAAAGAAGACTGTGCAAAGAAGCAGTGGCGATGCGTGGCAAGCCTAGGGCCATTATGGCTCTTACACGGGCCCCCCAGGTTTTGGTGGCGGACCCCCATTCGGCAATTCGGACGGGCATTTTGGCGACCCATTCCGTTGTGACCCAGGGTTTCAACAATTTGGGCCACGCCCTTTTCGGTGGGAGTTTCCCTTTTTTCATCTGACGAAAATGCGGAGGGATGGATCTTACGCTGTAACACTTATTTTGCCCACCAACAGGTTTCGCCGGCCGAGCGGTTACCAATGGCAACGTATAATCTGACAGGCGACGCACAATAGTGGTGGTACACCTTGCACCAACAGTTTCCTGGTCTGGGATGGGATGAATTTTGTTTTTACTTTTGTCAACAGTACGCCCCACCGAAGTTATCTGACTCGATGGCAGAATTGGCCTGTCTGAAACAGTCTGGGATGGTGGAAGAGCTGAATCGCCGATGGAATGAGGTGACGGCATCAGTGGGAGGCCGGATTAGCTACCAGACGAAATTGGTATTGTACCTAAATGCTCTCGATCTAAAGATCTCGGCTGATGTTGGGTTGTTGCGACCTCAGTCCATTTATGATGCGATGTTTATGGCATGCAAAGTGCAACGGAAATTGGCATTATACTCCACTGGGGCCTCGAATTTTACTCTTTCGGGTCCATTCACACCAGATCCCGTAGGAGCCCTAGGCACGGGCCGCCAGAATCCCTGTATACCTCCTCCTAAACAAAGCCAGCGGGCAGAGAGATGCCGCCTAACTCCAGCAGAAATTGCACAGCACAGGGCCTCAGGGCCTTTGTTTCCGATGTGATGACAAGTGGGTTAAGGAACACACCTGTAAAAGCCTTTTTTCTATTGAGGTTTGGGATGAGGACGACGAAGCACTCCCGACAGAGGAGGATGACACTGTGGGCATCTCCATCAATGCTATGATTGGGTTGGTTCCGGCCGAGACTCTCAAAGTCGATAGTCACATTAAGGGTCATGGGGCTACTTGCTTAATAGATTCGGGTAGCACCCACTCGTTTCTGGATACGCATTTGGCTGAACAATAGGGATTGTTTTCACACCCTCAATAGTCGACCATCGTCGTAGTTGCCAATGGGGATTGGATCCAGAGTCCCGATGCAATTACTGGAGCCTCCATTAAACTGAGTAATTCTCTTTTTTGTTTACCTCTATTTCTTTTACCCCTAATCGGTTTCTGTGCAGTTCTGGGCATTAACTGGTTGAGTAGTCTGGGGCCGATTGTCTGTGATTTCGTTAAACAACGGATCACATTTGTTTGAGATCATCAAGTGGTCACTCTATATGGTCAACTGGCCATGCCACCGACCCCCAGATTGGCAGCATTAGAAGTCCATGAGTCTCTAGGCCCCCTACTTCAATATTTCGCGCCCGTATTTGTCCAGCCATTTAGATTACTGTCGGCTCGCTTTTGTGACCAATGTATCATCCTCAAGCAGGGATCGGATCCGGTGAACACTCGCCCGTATAGGTACCCCCATAATAAAAAAACTGAAATCAAGAAATCCTGTAACGAATTACTTGAACAAGGTTGGGTCCGACCGAGTACTTCGCCTTTTAGTTCCCCTATTTTGCTTATTAAAAAATCTGATAATACATGGAGATTATGTGTTGACTTATAGCATTGAACAACATCACAATCCGGAATAAATTTCCCATTCCTGTGGTGGAGGAGTTCCTCGAGGAGTTAGGCCACGCTAAGGTATTTTCTAAGCTTGATTTAAAAGCTAGCTATCATCAGGTTCGTATGGCTTCGGATTCTATTGCCATGACTGCTTTTCAAACCCATCATGGGCACTTTGAATTTTTCGTTATGCCTTTTGGGTTGAGTAATGCTCCGACAACTTTTCAAGCTTTAATGAATAGCATTTTCGGGCCCCATCTTCACAAGTTTATGCTTATATTCTTTGATGACATTATGGTTTATAGTACTTCGTTTGATGAACATTTAGAGCACCTACGGTTAACTTTCCTGAAGTTGCAGGAACATAACCTTGTCATCAAACGCGCCAAGTGTGATTTTGGTGTAACCAGGATCAGTTACCTCGGGCATATCATATCAGAAGGGGGTGTTTCAGCTTATCCTAGCAAGATTACAGCAATGCAGAACTAGCCATGTCCAATTGACAGCACCAGTTTATGCGGATTTTTAGGTTTGAGTGGTTACTACCGACGATTCATTCACCACTATGGAAAGATAGCCACACCATTAACAAATTTACTCAAGAAGAATTCCTTCAGTTGGAGTCCAGAGGCAGAATTTGCTTTTCAAACGATCAAGCAGGCCTTATTTTCAGCCCTAGTTCTACAACTACCCAACTTTGAGGAACCATTCATTATTGAATGTGATGCTTCAGGTTTAGGTATTGGGGCGGTCCTAATGCAACAAGGCCACCCGATTGCGTATTACAGTCGGAAGATGGGACCTAAACACCTGCATCTCCCAGCTTATGAGAGGGAACTGATTGGATTGGCAAAATCAATTCAGCATTGGCGTTCTTATCTGTGGGGTGCCGACTTTATAGTGCGAACAGATCATCTCAGTCTAAAGTTTATTCTCGAACAGCGGATAGCCATAGTGGCACAACAACATTGGTTGAGCAAGTTGCTGGTTTATGATTTCAAAGTCGAGTTTAAATCGGGGAAAGAGAACATAGCAGCCGATGCCCTGTCGAGATATTTTATGGCTCCTCCCGCCCTGGCAGCTTGTTCTGTGCCCCAATTGGGATTAGTAGAGACAGTGCGCACAACTCTACTACAGGATTCATCTTTACCTATTCTTCGGGATCAGTTACAGGCAGGATCGGATACCACTCCTTTCAAGTGGCACAATAGTTTGTTATGGTATAAACAGAGGTTGTACTTACTGGTTGGTTCAGCTCTCATTCCCTTGGTGGTATCCACTCTTCATTATCTCTTTCATGAAGGTTACCTCAAGACATTCCATAGGATTAAAGCGGATTTCTTCTGGCCCAAAATGAAGGATGACTTTATGTCCTGCATTGCAGCATGCCAGACCTGTCAGAGAAATAAAGCCAACATTGGCAGCCTGCAGGTCTGTTACAGTCACTACCCATTCCACTCCATATTTGGGCTGATCTTTCGATGGATTTTGTGGACCATTTGCCTCCTTCACATAGCAAAACTGTGTTGTTGGTCGTGGTAGATTGTTTTACAAAGATGGCTCACTTCTTGCCTCTTAGTCATCCATACAGCGCAGTAACCGTGGCTAAGGTCTTCTTCACTGAAATTTTTTGTCTGCATGGTCTTCCTGAAACCATTGTCTGTGATCATGATGCTATATTAACCAGCCAGTTCTGGCGAGAGTTATTTCGGTTAAGTGGTACTGCCTTACACTTCACCACAACTTATCATCCTCAAGGAGATGGCCAGACAGAGGTGATAAACCGCATTGTTCAGACATATTTAAGGTGCTTTTCTGGAGATCACCCGACTAAATGGACAGAGTGGATTGCTTGGGCGGAATGTGCCTATAATACAAGCTACCAGACAAACTTGAAAACAACTCCTTTTGAAGTCGTTTGTGGTCAAGCACCACCTCGGCTTCTTGACTACATTCAAGGCCTTGCTCAGGTTGAGTCTGTCGACTAGGATATCCGCACCCATCATGAGATATTGGAAGAGCTCTGGGATCGACTGTTTCAAGCTCAAAACTGAGCTGCACAGTAGTATAATTCCAAGCATTGGGATGCATCATTTGAGCCTCAAGACTGGGTCTTGCTCAAGCTTCAACCATACCGGCAGACATCCCTAGGTAACATCCATACTCGTAAACTATGCCCCTTTTTAGTGCGCACAACTCTACTACAGTGTATTATGTCCCTTTTCAGGTCATAGAAAGGATTGACCAAGTTGCATTACCAGAGGAAGCCAGACTCCATCCAGTTTTTCATATTTCCAAACTTCGCAAGTTCATCGGCAAACCACCAGCAGCACCTAAGTTACCTAACGTTCACCGGGGCCGTGCACATCCTCTTCCTCAAGCAGTATTGGATTCCAGGGTTCATAATCAAGTCCCTGAGGTCCTCATCCATTGGAAGGGACTCTCACCATCCGAAGCTTCCTGAGAACCTATCTCTCATATTCAGCAGTTATATCCCAGCTTTGTGCTTGAGGACAAGCACATTATTCAACCGGGGGATATTGATAGGAATCATCAAGACAGCGATCCGATCATGTATCAGAGGACACTGGTGCCATAAAAAAACAGCATGGTTGCACTTTCACAACCGGGCCCGATTCAAGAAGACATCAAAGAAGACTGTGCAAAGAATTAGCTAGCCGTTAGAAGAAGTAGAATTTGAGTCTCATTTGAACTCTTTTGGATATTATAAATACATGTACGAAAGGAACATACGAGCACTTTTGGAATGAATACATAGCTTTTCTTCTTTACATTGCCAGTCTATGGTTCTAGTTAGTTACAAAGTTCTTCAAGGTTATTCTATCTATGCTCCTTCACCGGAGTTCACCAGCCACCTCCATTACTATCACACACGGCCACCATATGTCGGAAGGGTCGGACTCGATTATGCAGTATCACCTCCTCCGTCCTATCGTCTCCCGAATCCATTCCGTCTGATGAGGAAAGCATTGGAGGCCCTCCCCGCTTGAATCAACCGCCCAACCCAGCGTACGGTTGCCCGATAACACGAGCACATTCCCGAGATTCGCATCACACTACTAAAGCCTCGCATATTGAATCCATGGTTGGAGGCAAGCTAGGGATTATGAGAAAGTTACTCTATGTTGCACACCCTCCACACATGCACGCATCCCACAAAGATTTCAGGAAGAAAGAAGAGAAAAAGAGGACAAACTACTTCTAATCTAGTCTCTCAACTAATAGCATGAGAACATGATTCAAGTAACATTGTATAGGAAAAGCTGAAGCACAATCTCCTTGTGAAGAAAGGTCTTCCTCCAAGGACCTAGATCAGAAGCAAGCAGACACTTATTATAGCACAAAGTTTCTCTTTATCCTTATCAGAAAAACAGAAAGCAAATTCAATTCACATAGGTCAAATAGAGAACTGAAAAACATATATGTAACTCGAACAAATTTAGTTCTAGTTAAGCTTGTTTCAAAACATGGCTTCAAGATTCTTAGTAGTAAATACGTACTAACCTACACGTTGACCAGCAACCTGCAAGCAAAGCAGAGGATGGAAAATCATATTAGTACTTATGAGTTATGACCATAAGTCAACAAAATAAATATGGTTACACAACTAGAAATGCAGCTGCACATAAAGATCAACAAATACCACTCTTCGATAAACTGGCATAGAGAAGTAAAATGCATGCTGACTGTTGCATAAATCTTTTGCCACAGTCTCTGAGAAATTAGTTCGAGGAATAGTTGTCATATCGTGCATCCAAATGGTCATTTACGATTCATGAATTGTAAAAGATTCGATTATAATTGAAGACACGAAAAACACAAGAATTACGTGGTTCGAATATGGCTACATCCACGGGAGAAGAGCTCTTTCCTTATTTTTCCCATTTTTTCCTACTTCATTACAAATGTACATTTATAGGACTTGTATGGTTTCTCCTCATTTATTACAACACAACACATCCCTTAAATGTAGGGATACATATCCTATCATGCTGCTAACCTTGACTTATTGCATATCTTCTCGAATGGAGTGAGGAGAAGGATAAGATTGATATCTTGACTTTGAATCCCCCTCATGTGCTGGTGTTTAATTCAACATATGATTAATCTTTAACTAACACTCCCGCTCAAGTCAAGTATTGGGATGTCCAATACTCAACTTGTACATAGTTTCATGGAAGGCTCATCCAGCTACCGCCTTTGTTAGTACATCAGCTAGTTGATCTTCAGATTTCACATAGGGCAAGGTGATGACCCCATTTTCAAGTTTCTCTTTTATGAAGCGTCGGTCTATCTCAACGTGCTTGGTTCGATTATGTTGAACCAGATTTTGTGATATCTATATTGCAGCTTTGTTGTCGCACCTCAGTGGACAGGGTGACCCTGGCATGAAACCTAGCTCACGCATTAAACTTCTTAACCACAATATCTCGGTTACACCATGAGCTATCCCTCTGAACTCTGCTTCCGCACTTGATAGTGCTACCACTTTCTGTTTCTTACTCCGTCATGCTACTAGGTTCCCTCCAATAAACATAAAGTACCTAGAAGTTGACTTTCGGCCAACTGGATTCCCGGCCCAGTCAGCATTAGTGTAAGCTTCCATTTGTAAGTGCCCATTCCATCGAAACATCAATCCAGTATCCGTTGTACCTTTCAGGTACCTTACGATCCTGAGTGTCGCATCAAGGTGATTCTTCTGAGGTTTGTACATAAAATGACTCACTACTCCAACTGCATATGCAATGTCAGGCCTAGTGTGGGAAAGATAGATCAACTTCCCAACTATGTGTTGATATCATCCACGATCAGCTTCTGGGTCACCGTCCACCATCCTAAGACCATAATTCAGCATCATAGGAGTATCCACTGGCTTGCTCTCCATCAGCCATGTCTCAGCTAGTAAGTCAACTATATACTTTCTCTCGAAGATATGAATCCCAAACTTCGATCTCATGACTGCAATACGCAAAAAATATTTCAACATACTCAGATCTGTCATCTCAAATTCAGCGAACAAACTCTTCTTCAGGGCATCAATCTCAACTCTTTCATTCCCAGAAATGATCATATCATCCACATAGATCAATAAACATGTCACCTTTCCGCTTCTCCTTTTAGTAAAGAGGGTGTGATCGGAGTTACTTTGTCATAGCCCAGTTTCTTCATTACCCGTGTGAATCTACCAAACCAAGTACGTGGAGACTGCTTCAATCCATACAAGGCCCTCTTTAGCTTACACAATTCTCCGGGGCAAAACTCTCATGAGAACCTCGGTGGTCCCACCATGTAAACTTCTTCTTCCAAGTCACCGTGAAGAAAAGCATTTTTCACATCCAGCTGATATAGAGGCCAATCCCGATTGGCTGCAATGAAGAAAAGAACTCTAATGGTATCAATCCTTGCTACAGGAGAGAACGTCTCCAAATAATCCACCTCATACGTCTGGGTGTACCCCTTGGTCACCAGCCTCGCCTTGTATCTCTCGATAGATCTATTTGCCTTCCGTTTTATAGTGTAGACCCATTTACAACCCATATGTTTCTTACCGGTTGGTAATTTCACCTTATCCCAGGTTCCACTTTCCCTCAAAGCATCCATCTCTAGGTTCATCGCTTTCTGCCACTCCGGACTCAAAAGTGCTTCATCAATATTTCTCAGAATCTTCTCATGATACAAGGATGTCATGAACGCCTTGGTTGATACAGATTCTCTCCCCCTGAAGAGGTTAGCCACCGGATACTTCTGGGACCCAGGAATATGATTTGGAGAATACTTTCTTGCAGCTATACCGCGTGTGCTCCAAGGAGGGAGAACACGTGTGGGCTCAATATCTGGAGGACTTGGAGCAATTTGTATAGGAGACAAAGAGGCATCCAAAGAGTCAGTAGTACTATGCATAATAACAGCCTCAGGAGTAGTTACCTCGATATCCGGAGGAGTATCATGCACGATGGTGGACTGAGTAGGTGGGGCGGAGTAGCATCCTGAGTCGGAATATGTAGAGGAGCTTAAGAAATCCAATCGAGTGAGACACATCTCCCTATCTCCCCCTGTCTGCGAGATTGGGGTGACTGATAATAGAACTTCGTCTCAATAAAATCACAGTGAAGTATAGTGTAAACCTGCCTCAAAATCAGGTTGAAACACCTGTAGCCCTTCTGATGGACCCCATAACCAACAAAAACACATTTAATAGCACACACCTCAAACTTAGTCCGATGTATTTTCGGAACATGGACAAAAACAGAGCAACCAAAAACTCGAAGCAGTATAGTAAGATATGAGGGTACATGGATAAATGAGGAGAGAGTTTGCAACGGGGTTTTCAACTTTAACACTCTAGTGGGAAGGCGGTTAACAAGATATGTGGCGGTGGCGACCGCCTCAGGCCAGAAATCAGTGGGCACACAGGAGTCAAACATGAGAGCTCTTGTGATTTCCAATAACGCTCTATTCTTTCTTTCAGCTACCCCATTCTGTTTCGGGGTATAGGGACAAGTAGTCTGATGTTTTAGACCCTTGTCTGAGAAAAACTGGGACATAGACGAGTTTACAAATTCCCCCCATTATTAGTTCGAAAAACTTTCATCAAACCCCCAAACTGAGTGTGGATCATGCAGAAAAATTGATTAAATTTTTCAAAGACATCCGATTTATTTTTCAAAACATATACCCAACACATTCTTGTGCAATCATCAACAATGACCAAGAAATAACGAAGACCATTCCCACTCACAACAGGAGAAGGACCCGACACATCAGCATGAATTAATTCAAATGGCATTTCAGAATGACTCAAACTTTGAGAAAATGAAGTACGATAGGTCTTAGCAGGTGTACAAGAATCATAACAAATGGGAAAACATGATAATCTAGAGAATAGAGTCTTAAGGTACCCATCAGATGGGTGACCTAGGTGACGGTGCCACAGACATCCTGCACGATTTGTTGCCTTCATCGCAAGAACCTTTCCT
The DNA here is from genome assembly GCA_025802335.1 of Pinguicula primuliflora. NCBI lineage: Eukaryota > Viridiplantae > Streptophyta > Magnoliopsida > Lamiales > Lentibulariaceae > Pinguicula > Pinguicula primuliflora. The sequence goes on from JAOYMZ010060366.1 coordinate 13,618, forward strand.
GGAACACCAACTTCATCAACATAATATAACCCCGCCTTCTCAGTACCACACCCAATGATCTCCTTAGTCCGAATATCCTGCAATACACAAAAGAATGGATACATTAACAATGCAATTTAATTCCTTGGTCACATGGCTAATAGAGAGCAGTTTATGTGAGAGAGATAGCACAAAAAGATAATTAGACAGTCTCAGAGATGGAGTAATCGAAATAGATCCTGTCCCTTTGACCTGCAAAGAATCTCCATTAGCTGTTTGAATAATATGTTTCCGTGGAACTTGAGAGTTAATCATATCCGAAGCATCATATGTCACCGTGTCCGTAGCACCATAGTAAAAAAAAGCACTCAGGAGACCTATGGGAGCCAGAATTAAGTAAAGTATACGAAATATCATCATCATATTCTCCGAAACACCCATTTTTAAAATACAGGTCCCAAGCTGTGAGATAAGGGTCCATATTTATCTGTAATATATGAAGTGAGATAAGGGTTAGACGGACAGGCCCTGTCCATTTTACCTGCTGCCGACTTTCCTTTCCGATTTTTGTCCTCAATCTGTTCGCCTCCTCTCATCCAGAAATCGGGCTCACGGCGGGCGAGCATGGTTTCCCGTCTTCCCGATCCCACCGCTGCGAGTCCATCAGATCTATCCTCCTCCTCCAAGCAGTCTCCCATGGCGATGGTGCCCTTGTTCGACCAGTTGCCTAGAACTCGGTGTCCTCTGCCCCTCTGCTACCTAGCGTGCCGACAGTCCCAGTGAATATGGCCCTGAATCCCACAATTGTCACAATATCGTGTCTCACAAAACCGAAATGATGACTGGTAGCCACCGCGCTCCTGTTCTAACTGGCAATTCTGGTAGATCTGAGCATTCTGCGACGGTGGCTATCTTGGTGTAGTGGCTGGCGGAGGGCGGTGTTGCCGTGGTTCTGTTCTGGGCCTGTACAGGCCACGACCTGTGTCTCCTGGGCCGCCCTCTCCAGCTCCGTAGTGGGCTTCTCCCACACCCTGATTCGGGCCATCTGCTGATTGTGAGTTTAGGTCGGTTGACCCGACTTCTGACCCATGCCCCGAACTCGACCCATGGGGGATGATGAGGCCCGACCCAATGCCCGATCCAGATCCAGATTGGGAGGGTTGTGACCTGATCCATTACTCTGACCCGCCGGTTCGAGAATATTCCGGCGAGCTGCCTCCTGTCGAATTGTAGCGTAAGCACTGTCCATATCTGGTAGTTCCTTCTCTTTCAGTATATCCCTGATTATGGCCCCAAAAACTCCATCCAAACCGTGTAGGAATCGAAATAATCTGTGTTCTTCCTGCAACTTGTTATATATCATGATATCATTGGGATCCTTCATAGGATTTGGGTGTCTCCTATCAACTTCCATCCATAGATTCTTACTCAGACTGTAATAGTTTTCAATTGTTGACTGACCTTGGCTCAGGCTATCAGGAGATCGTATATTTGCAGGTTGTCTTCGCCGGAGAGGAAGGTTTTGGTCAGTCCCTTCCACAACTCATGAGTTGTTGGAAAATTTAAGTACTGTTGTGCAAGGCCTTGTTCCATGTTGCTGGTGATCCAATCATAAACCTTTAAATCTTTCTCCCACCAGGATTTGTACCCTAGTTTCCCCTCCTTAGGAGGTTCCGATTTTCCGGTGAGGTGTTCTATTCGTCCATGACCACCAATGGCGATTTTCATTCGTCTCCGCCACACAGAATAGTTGTGGTTATCCAGGACTTCAGCAAGTTTTACATCTCCTTGATTTTCCCCATTCGTTCCAGTCTCCTTTGGAACTAACGCATCCTTCTTGTCTTGCAGGATTGTCGCAAGTTGTTCGCCGAGGATCTTCGCGACCTCTGCTAGAGCGGCTGCAGTTTATGCCCTTACACACACACATACTTCTTCTCAATGGTAGATGACGATATCGGGATTCGTCTCTTGCTCGATACCATGAAGATACAAAAAATACAAGAATTACGTGGTTCGGCTATGCCTACATCCACGGGAGAAGAGCTCTTTCGTTTTTCCCCCTTTTTTCCTACTTCATTACAAATGTATATTTATAGGACTTGTATGGTTTCTGCTCATTTATTACAACACAACACATCCCATAAATGTAGGGATACATATCTTATTAGAGAGAGGCAAACGGGCTAAACGGGCTTTCCGTCCGGACCGGACCGTTTAGCCCATTTTGGAAAACGGGCGGATACGGGCGGGTTGGGTGTCGAAAACGGACGGTCCGGGCTTTATTCGTTTAACAAAACGGGCGGTCCGGTTTTTACAACGAAAAATGGGCAGATACGGACTTTATCCGTATAACCCGCTAAAATAATAATATATTAATTAAAAGTCTTTTTATACTTATAATTTATAACTTTATACTTATAATTAAAAGTCTTTTAACATTCACCCCGGCAGGCGGCAGGCGGCAACGACAGACTCAACTCAAGAATGGCGACGGTCTTCCCTCATCCTTGCTTCCCGCCGGTGACTGAAGTATTCAACATATTCGACAAGAATGGCTATGGATTCATAACCGTCCAGGAGCTCCATCAGGCACTCAATCCCCTCGGACTCCAGTCTGATGTTTCGGATTTGGAATCGATGATCCAGGCGTACATTCACCCCGGAAACGATGGACTCAAGTATGAAGACTTCGAATCGCTTCACCGATCTCTCGATGAGGTGTTCTTTCAACAATTGGATGAGGTGGATCTGTCCGCAATTACCGACGATGACACGGATCTGTGCGAGGCATTCAAGGTTTTCGATGAAGATGGCGACGAATACATCTCTGCGAGGGAGTTGCAGGTGGTGTTGGGGAAGCTAGGTCTGAAGGAAGGTAAGGAGATGGATTGTGTTGAGAAGATGATCTCGTCTGTTGATCGTAATCGCGATGGACATGTGGGTTTTGTTGAATTCAAGGATATGATGCGCAGTGTTGTGGTGCCTTCTTGATGTTTGATCATCAGACTTGGTCGTGTAGTCGTATGCTTGATTCCTGTTCTACTATACTAGTACATATAGCTTGTCGATGATCTAATGAATGATGTGTGTTGGTGTTGACTAGTTATGAATAATTGTTCTGGTTACTGAATGCTTGATTCTTAATCTAGCTAGCTAACTTGGGTAAATTATGACGAGATTCTATCCCACCATCCATGTTAGCTAGCTGATGTAGTACAATACAAGACAGCTTTTAGTGGAATTAGTAAGCTTGTTTAGCTTTTAGTAAGAGATATGTTTGTTTAGGTTAACGAACATGCAACTTGTTCGTTAAGATTAACGAACATATCTTTGTGTGTGATTTTTATTGGTTAATGCTCGTGAATTGACTCGTTTGTGTTCATTTGTGTTTGCTCGTTTATTTGTTTGTTTACCTTTTCGAGTTCGTTCGTTCGTTCGTTCAATTCATTTGTATTAATGAATGCTGATTAAAATTATTTTATGCAGAGTTCTTAAAATTATAATTTCATTATAATAACTTTAAAAAAAGTGAGTGCATTACTCACTAGACTTGCTACTATCTCAACATGAATGAAATACATTACATGAGCAAGGCACTTGGAGTTCGTAACTACTCTACCATTTTTGTTGTTATCCTGATCTTTCCTCTTGCTTAGAGCCAATGACATGCTATTATCTTGATGTGTTCTTCAATTTGTGGCACCTCATCAGAGTCTAATTCTACGACAAAACAAACCTCGTTCCTTTCTTTCCAAAGGGACCAACCCGTACCTCTCAAACCAGTCAATCTACTATCTGTAAATATTCAAAGCTCGAAAGCAAGTATTGAAAAACATGATCAAACTGATGAGTAATTTTCTATGGAAGACAAGAGGTAATCAGGCTAGACCAACACATTGGATTAGCTGCAGACATATCGGTCTTGTGGTTAAAGCAGGTGGTTTGGGAGTTAAAGACATCATACTGATGAATGTTGCTCTCTTAGCCAAGTGGATGTAGAGATTGAAACAAGACCCGAGCAGCCTCTGGGAACAAGTGATTCAAGCAAAGTACTTTCTTTCGTCGGATTGGATGGTTGACTTGAGACTGCAAACAATACTTGATAAAATCTCCAAGGTATGGTCAAACACCTGGGATGAATCTACTAAACAATCCTGGTTTACGAAAAGCCTGCATATGTGTACTGGAGATGGTACTGCTTCCTTCTTCTAGAAAACGTATTGGTCGGACAGAACTCTTGCTATGTCAAACCGAACCAAACCAAACATTCCCAGTAAATCCGGCCCCTTTCATCATGCTTTCCTGCACTGTGACTCTGCCTGGATTATCTTCAATAGGCAACCTGGGATAAATGAATGGCAGGCTGCCCACTTTACAGTTTAACAATGAGGCTATGTCTTCCTGTAGGTTCTATCCCAAGTTGAGACCAAAGACTTGGCTTTTGTTAAAGTTTATCGTGAGACCAGATAGCATTTCAAAGATATTCAGTATGCACTTCAATGCTGCAGCATTGCTAATAATAGTGTGTCATTGGCAAACTGAAGATTTGATAAACGAATACTTGCCACTTTTGCTCCCTCTTGCAGATTGAGATTTGCTTGATCGAGTAACAAGCTTAGGCCCTCTGTGATCGTAAGAAACAGTAGAGGAGAGAGTGGATCTCCCTGTCATAATTCCCTCTGAAACTCAAACTGTTCAATTAAACTTACAATGATCAGTATCATCCCATGAGCTGAAGATATACAAGATCTCATCCATCCTGCCCACTTCTGGTTGAAGCCAAATTTCAGGAGCATACTACATAGGAAATAACAACTTACTTAATCAAAAGCTTTGGTAAAATCGACCTTGAAGCACATCAGAGGATTTTTAGAGCATTTGTAGCTATGGAGGGTGTCATTGGCAATTAATACATCATCAAGTATTTGGCGATTCTTCGGAAGTCTGACTTATTGGAACAAATCATATTATTCATGGCATGACTCATTTTGCTTGATAATAATTTTGCTAAAATTTTGCAAGCACTACTGATTAAGGAGACGGGGCGGAACTGATCTAGAGAGTTTGGATTAGAGATTTTGGGAGCTAGTGTGATTACAGTAGCAGCTAGACCTTTGTTGATTATGCCTGAAGTATGGTACTCTCAGATGAAGTTAATGTATTCATGTTTAACCCCCTCCCAATTTTGTTGTATAAAGTAGAAGTTGAAGCCGTTTGCACCTGGACATTTAGAAGGAGCACAACTCCACAGAGCCGCCTTTATGTCTTCCTGTGTGACGGGGCTGATCAGCCTTTCATTCCCAGTTTCACTCACCGTTACTTTAGGTACTAGATTGAGGGATGGTTTGTTTAAGTTTATTGCTCTTTAAAATTATATTTTATGATTTAATTTTTTTTGCGACAAAATTCTATGACCGATATCCTAAATAACATGAGTATTTTAAAAACGATGTTGAATTATTTACCAGTACACCTAACAAGACAAATTTTATCCACCCAACCTTATATCCAAATTAATGAGTCTTAAGTCCAGAATTCTAATCGTGGACATCGGATTCGCATCATTTGGACGACCATAATTAGAATTATGGACCTAAGTCTAATTAATCGGGCTAAATTCAATTTATCTATGTAGTTTGGGCTTAATTCAATTTACCTATGTGTTTTGGGTTAAATTCAATTGACCCCTTATAGTTTGGGCTAAATTCAATTTGCCCAATGTGGTTTCAAAATTGCAATTTACTTCCTGATAGTTTCATAAAAATTCAATATATCTCCGCGTGAAATGCACTCGCATGAGGTGAGAGTAGGCATGAAACATTTAAATGGAAAAGTTTATTTTACCCCTAATATTTTTATTAAGATTATTATTTATTTTATTAATTTTTCAATTTTTTATACAGTGCGTAAAATTTTTTGCATCGATTCAAACTCACAACATATGACTTGCAAAATGAAGACAATGCCACTAGACTATGAAGGCTTTGGTTACATAAATGTCATTGTATGCTAATTATAAATCGTTTCACCAAGTAATAGAATAATAATAAATTAAAAATAAATTCATTTATCGAACACTGTGCCTAGACGGATCGGGCGGCCGTCCAGGCAGACTAGGCGGTTGCCAAAGCAGCCGCCAAAGGGCCTGAGCGGCCACGCCACGGGGCCTGGAACACCCACATGGGTGCCCAGGCCCTGTTCGGGATGGAAATTTTCCCTTCCAAAATCCCTCCTCCCGAATAAAATGCCCTACATGTCGAAATTTAATCTTGACCATCTATTTCAAATTCGTCGGCCAGAATTTAACGTCCTATTAAGTTGGTTGACAGACGGAATTTTTATGGGTGACCCGGACTTTAATTAAAAATAAAAATAAAAATCGTCAAGAAACATGATTCATTTTTTATTCACCAATTTTTTTTATTCGCCAGTTCAGCAAAAAAGTCTTTTAGGCAAAAAACGGGAATAAAACCCGAACAAAAAATCTGCCAAAAAAATAGCAGCAAAAAACCCAAGCAAATTAGGGTTCCTCTCTTTGCAGCAATGGGAGGAACAGCTCAGGTGGGGAAAATCATTCTCAAATCTTGATGAGAAGACCACCAAGGTGCTGAATTTGACGGTTTTGTAGCGGGTTGATCCATTTATAGAGGAAATTCTCTTAACTGTCGCACACGTCACATGCTAATTTTCAGGATGAATGTAATAGTAGTTGGTTATGAGTTTTGGTTGGCAGAGTCAGAAGGATGTGTAAAGTTCCCTCTTTGTCGTGAAACGATGAGGGGTTTGAAAACTGATATAGCACACAGCTTTTAAGCGGTGCACCACACCTCTCCTCTCATAAAACTGAGTGGGATCCACACAAGCACACATACACCAATATTGATGTGTGTTTGTGTTTGTGTTTCTGTTTGTGCTTATTAGGTGCAAAAGCGGTGCGCATGTGCGGTGCGCTATAGTACTTCTCGAGGGTTGCAGTTTTGTACACTTTGTGTATGTCTACTTTATTATTATTATTTTTTTAATTAAAGTCGGGGTCATCCATAAAAAACTTGCTTGTCAGCCAGTTTAATAGGACATTAAATCCTGACCACCAGATTTGTAACCGATGGCTTGAATTAGATTTCAGCATGTAGGGCATTTTATTCCGCAGGAATGGTTCGGGAGGGAAAAATTTTTGCTGTTCGGGGCAGTCACTAACCGTCTAGGGCCTAGATGGCATCTAGGCGCGACTTTTAGAACAGTAGCGATAACAAGATGTGAATTAAATTTACAATAATGCTATCTGTCGCAACAACTTTTCCAGAATTGATCCATACAAAAAAAATAAAAGATTAATTATTAAAAATGTAAATTCTCTCCTCTCATTGCATAACCATTCCTTCACAATTCCAAATGGGAAGGCATTCCTTTTTGTTTTTTAACCTTATTTTATTATATATATTCATTTAAATATTATTTCTCTTTCCTCTTGTTTTTAAAATCAATTTTATCTTCAAAAAAATTGCTCACCGTTTACCGAAACAAAAGTCACCATAATTATCAGTGAATCATGTGGTTCGATTAGAGATGTTATTTGATATAGTTTCGACGTACTTTATCATTTAGGATTTTAGTTTATTGGCGGCGAATCCACCGTAATATTGATTGTTGTTTTTAAATAAAGTTTAGCATTTATGGTTTATAATATTTGAGTTCATCATTTAGCGTTTTAGTTTTTCGGCGATGAAGCAACCGTAATATTAATTGTGCTCTTTAAATGAAGTTTAACATTTATTGTTTATAGAGCTTGAGTTAATCATTTAAGGTTTTACTTTTAATCATTTATTAATTATATTCAATAAAATTTAGCAGAGTTTTGGGTTCATCATTTAGGATTTCAGTTTTTCGGCAGCGAAGCCGCCGTAGTATTAATCGTCATTTAATAAAGTTTAGCATTCAGGTTTTTAGAGTTTTGGATTTTAGAGTTTTGGGTTCATAATTTAGGTTTTTAATTTTTCGGAGGTGAAGTCACTGTAATATTAATCGTCGTTTAATAAAGTTTAGCATTTCAGGGTTTTAGAGTTTTGTGTTCACTATTTAGGGTTTTAGTTTTTTGGCAGCGAAGCCGCCGTTATATTAATCGTCGTTTAATAAAGTTTAGCATTTTGTTTTTTAGAGTTTTGGGTCCATAATTTGGAGTTTTAATTTTCCGGCGGTGAAGCCACCGTAATATTGATTGTCAATTTAAATAAACTATTTTAAAACCATACCAAATAAAATCTCTAATCGAAACACATGATGCGTTGATAATTATTGTAGCATCCGTTTTAGTGAACATTGAACAATTCTTCAGATAAATTCAATTTCAAAAATTATAGGAGAGAGAAATAAAAATTTATCCTAATAATCAAGATTGAAGAATAGAAAAGTGACAATGTTTTAAGTGCATTAATAGTAGGGGACCACTATTACGCGCAAATGATATAGATACCCCATTTTCAGCACCCCAGCGTAGCCCCTTCCCATTTGGCCAAAATATGGATGATTTCTCACAAATTTAGACTTGAGTTTATAGTATTTAACCCTTGGGTTTATAATGTTTAGCCCTTGAGTTTATATTTAACTCTTAGGTTTATAACATTTAAATAGGGTTTTAGATTTTTCGGCGGCGAAGCTACCGTGATATTAATTTAAAAAAATATTAATTTAGCCATTGGGTTTATAGGATTTATAACATTTAAATTTGTGAGAAATCGTCTATATTTTGGCCAAACGGGAAGGGGGTGCCGCCAGGGGGTGTGCTATGGCAGGGCTCACTATTACGTGCCTACATTTATGGAATATATATAGGAACATGTAGCACTCCTCTTAAATTTAATATGTTAAAAATTTTGTGTCATAAAATAATGAATTTTATAAATCAATTAAAGACAACATATATATAATATACCTCTTTTTTTTTGGATAAGTATATAATATATCTCTCTAAAATAACTTCCAATTTATTCAATTACAAAGCTGCCCATGAACAAATCCGAGAATTCCTGCAACTGGACTATCTCCTAACAACGACTCCGCCAAAGACCTTGGAACATGATACATGGACATGGTGCAATCCTCAAGCCCCAACTGTGAAACAAATCTACAGTGAGTTGATGGAACCAGAATGGAACATAACGCAAACAAGTGAAGATGCCAGTCTAGCTTGGGATCGACTCATCCCATCAAAAATTGCTGCATTTACCTGGAAGCTCATCCAAAACAGAATCCCTACGAGAGACAATCTGGCATTACGAGGGGTGGTAATTCAAACAACCGATTGCCCATTATGTGAAGCAACCCCTGAAACTGCAGTCCATCTATTTCTTCAATGCCCTGAAAGTGCAAGAGTGTGGACTGAATTACACGACTGGCTGGGAATCACAATAGGGGGCGCATCAAATATTGCAGATTACCTGAAGAAACACACGCAACTGGGGAAAACCAAAAAGGAGAAACAAGTCTGGAAATTGATAGTGCAACAAGCGTTCTGGAGCATCTGGAGAGCCCGGAACGACAAGATCTTCAGCCAAACAACGCCAAATTGGGAGAGAATTGTAGAATTCATTATGCTGAAAACCTGGCAGATCCTGAAGTCACGAGATCGACTGAGAATGGCGACTGATTTTGGGGTCTGGAGAAGAGATCCATTATTATATGTAAAAAACTTATGTAAAGAAAAAATTGTACAGCCCAAAGGGATTTAAACAGGTCCCTTATTTTTGAGCCTGTAGTATATAATACAAATAAAACTTACCTATCAAAAAAAAAGTGAAATGGAGTTGAAGAGAGCAAAAGACAATCTATAGGATCCATCTCTTGCTGTGATTTAGTGTGCAGTGTAGTGTGGAATAACCTTCCTTGGTGTTCTAAAAGTTGTCGTGGTTTTATGTTCATGTAATCCTGATACAATGGAGTGGAGAGTGTAATATTTCTTCAGGCGTGTCGTGTTAAATCCTTATATTCCTGCTACCCACATTTTTGCCAGAGGAACACCATAGCATCATAATGCTTGTCAACTACACGGGACAAGAGTACAAAATCAACGGGAAGGCATCACATACAGAATCTACAACCGAAGTGAATTACTTACCGGCAGACAGTAAAGTTTGATTATTTTCTTCTATTCTCCGTTCTTGCAAAAAAGATCAGCGTCAGCAGGATTTCACGGTATGGAGGGCGTGGAAGGGGTATCATGGAGAACAAGAGGGGGCCTGTGATTGTTGCTGTTACGTAACTTGGTCAATGGTGGATGTTGTTCAACAAGTGTGAGCGTCAAAAAAGGCTAACGGGCCGTACAAAATGAAGCTCACTTTCATTCTGGAGTCACCCAAGGAAATCAAAGCGAGAGAGACAGTTTAACCAAGTGTGTAATATTTTTTAGCTTTGTCGGTCCACCTGATGATGAGAATGATCCAACATTTGAACGCGCTTGACAATATCCGCAGCGACAGTTTGCGCGACCGAAATGTACACCTAAGAACTTAGCTTTACAAGCAACAGCCCCAAGCTCAATATGTATTATATTAGTGTAAGTGCCTCACGAAACTTGGGGGAATGCGTTAAAAATGGTTCTGTTAGTTCAGCTGTTAAAGACAAGTTCCCTGTACTGACAAGACAAACACTTACCCCTCACATTTAGTTCATCTTATCTGGAGGTAAACGAAAAATACATCTCAGGATAGAAATACATCAGCTAAAGCTCACCTGGACTTCTTTTGCTTCTGTGTTCTCCGCAGATTTTTCCATTTTAGGTAAATCTGGTATGACAAACCAGAGAAGACCATGCCGACACTTCCCCATTGCTTTTCGGAGAGGGGGTTTCCACTCACCAGGGATGAAACAACTATGCTAACAAATTTTCGAGTAGTGGTTATTGTTGTATTGGTCAAGGAACCGAACCGACTTATCGTTAAGAATATGAAATTCTGTCCCACCGCGCCACACAAACAGTAGAGGAGAATGTCCCACCCAGCCTCTGGATGCTGCTTGCAAAATTCAATTGCTTGGTATCCTATGCCATTTGGCCACCCGAGCATAAAAACTAAATTGTAAATGCTACCCCATAAGTTCATCCCCAGCATTATATTCCATGCACTTGTCTTGGGGTACCTGCATAGTAGTAAAAGTTTGACTTGAGGCTTACATAAAACGATTATGGGGCAAAAAGTAAACACATCAGCTTGGAATGGAAACTGTAAAAATATGACATATTTAATGTAAATGCCATTTGTAATATGTCGAGCAATTGACACAGAAGATTTGGGAGTATGAAAGAGTAATTAAGCTTCATGTGAATAGATTTCAACATGGAGCTGAAAAGCAATTGCATTCAGCAATTATGAAAAGATCGTATAATTCATGGTACACAATCACCCACAGAATATCTTGAGCAACTTGTATGGAAACTAAGGTAGATCAATATACCTGGCTGTAATTGAATCCTGAGTTGCATTAGTGAACCCATCAAAAGCAAGGTTCAATACACAAAGTCCATATCCAAGTGGAGCATTTGGGTGTGCAAGTTTGCGGATTGTCTTTGAGCTAGTCTGCCAGCGTAAAGAAAAGGCACAATTACAGCATGCTAAGAGTTAATTTAGAACCGTGTCAATATATTTGCCTAGCAGATATCCAAGTAACCCATCAAGTCCGGCAAAAACAAATGGCACGAGGTATTCAAACCTTATTATGTGAGAAGGGAGGGTAATGTGCTTTCTCGAATTTTTTATTATTAAACATAACAACCTTGCACCCTATAGGAAATTTTTCTGTAGGCCTAAATGTTTTTACAAGGTAAAATTGCAGAATACTACTATACTTACTTTCGAAAGTGCAAAGGTGGATACACCACCAGCGACAAGCAATGTACAGATATACTCAGGAATGGTATATCTAATCCCATAAACTAGTGTACCCATCAGCATCACTGCAGAAAAAAAAAATGTGAATTATACTCAGGAATGGTATATCTAATCCCATAAACTAGTGTACCCATCAGCATCACTACAGAAAAAAAAATGTGAATTAAAATATGTAATGGTCAAACGAGGGATATGCAGCTACCTATAGCTCTTAATCAGTATGCCAAATATTGCCTTGCAAATAACATCTCAACATTCAACTGTTCAACTTCTTTCTATATATATCTTCATAAGAGAAATGTGATAGAAAAGCGCTGGCCTGCCGTAAAACTCAGAACTTGAATGGAACAACTCACCAGGAATCATTTTTGAGGATTTCGCGAGCACCTACCATTACAAAAGCTAGATTAATTCCTAATAGACATGCTAACACTCAAGAAACAAAGATACAGGATAGGACAGAAAAACCCTGTAGCTTTTAGAATCTATAACGTACCTGAGCAGGATAACTAATATACTTCAACGCTTCAATCCCCATAGCAGGGCCAATTGTGTTTGTAATCCCAGCACTCCAGTAACTCCACCAAGGAGCGCCGCTAGTTCCACCACTTGACCAAATCTTTATCACTGCTCAAATGAACAACAAAATAAAATTAATTAAATAAGCATATAGACAATACTTGGACGGCCACATGGGCACTAGAAGAACTTACTTAAAAATGACCATATCAAGCACACCACATTTTGTGCAAGGTTCAAGAATGCCAATTGCTCAAACCTTTCCTTATCAGGACCAAATTTCTTGGTCGACCTGAATAAAATATTCGGACAACATTAACGATAATTCACTCACAAACAGATACTAGACAATAAAAGCAGCACATATAGACATAAAGCAAGCATATTTTAATGACCCGCACATATAGACATAAAGCAAGCATATTTTAATGACCCAGTGCCAATCGTGACAGAGAAAAATCCCAGAAATCCCATAGCAACAGGTAAATCGTCCAAATTTCCATCTTTAAAAATAAAGGCAAAGTATCTGAAAACCGAGAAATGCAAAACTCAACATCCATCGGTTGTCCTTCAGATTTTCATTATAGCAGTAACCAAAGGTGATCGAGGCAAATACACCCAAATCATCAGCTTACACTGTCTCTTGAAGGACGCCTTGATAAATGTAAGCGCTCCAAATGCCAGCAACACAACATAATAAGAGAACTACGCGCTGGAGGCCAGCACCTTGAGACTCCATTGCAGCAGAAGACTCGCCGCCGTTAATCCCGTCCGATCACTATAACTACCTCCGATGCCTCTCTTTCCGAGTTCCGATCCCAGTTGGATGGAAACATTTCCTGATTAGTTCGTTATAGCGCGGGTGTCGTATCGTATCAATCAGTCACACAGGTGGGGCCAATTACGTGGATTTCCATGTGGCTGACACTGAATGGCTTGAGTGACTCCAAACGAGATATGATTGGCTCAATGTACGAAGTCCACTTCAGGCTGGCTTACGTGGATACATGCCCAAATCATATTCGGGTTGGGTGACAGTGTTACCAGGCCCCAATCGATACTTATAACCGGCCCTATACAGTAGGTTTTGTTTAATACTCGCGGACCTAGCCCACATTTATTAGGCCGTCTAAAAAAAATTAAGCAAAAAGGAGTGCGCTAGTAAAAAAATTAAAATATTTTATTGAGCTAAAAAAGATTATGGCCCAAGGGACCCCGGGCTGGAGTCCGGGCCCGCAACCTCTGAGTCCGCCCTTGTAATAATGCTAATAATAAATTGTATATAAAGGGATAAGATTTAGTACGATTAGATAATTTATTATGCATTTGGTGTGCAAGATTATATAAGATTTGTGGGTTTAGAATATAGTTAGATTTTAAAATCACGTATTTATTAGACAGGATAATTTCATGTGAAGATTTTGAAATTTATATGAATTTACAAAATTGTACTTTTATGTTTAATTAAAACAATTAATTCAAAATAAATTAATAATAATAATAATTCGATATTTTCATTATTTTTTTTATCGAACTCACAGAAAGACATGTTTATATTTCTATCAAATTTTGAATGCCCGAATTTAACACCTAACGAGTATCGGTTATTTTTTTTATTCAAATGAAATTACCAACAAATTTAAAAATATATTATTAAAAAATTCTTAGAAAAACATATTTTCTATTTTTTGAAAAAGAAAAAAATATTTTCAAATTCAAAAATTATTTTTTGGATAAGTTTGCAGTACTAACAACTGTTTTTCTGTCATGTTCCAAGGACACATTCACAAATTTTGCCATCACCAAGAGGGTTGCGCCAAGGAGATCCTATCTCTCGGACTATTTATAATCGCTTCTGAGGCACTGAGTCAGGTCCTAAACTCACTTATAACTGCACATCCATGGCGTTCCTACAATCTTCCAAGAGGGTGTCAACGAATATCCCATCTTGCCTTTGCTAGCGACCTTATATTATTTACAATAGGAAATCAGATAGCTATTCAGGAGGTAATTGGATTTCTAAAAGAATATGAGCAAGCCTCTAGACAACAAATAAGCCTTTGAAAAGCAATTTTTTTATATCTAAGAGAGCCCCTGAAGAAATCTCATGGATTCTGTCTCATTATGGTCAGGATTGGGGCACTGTCCTCTACCACATACTTATGTCGGTATTCCCCTCCGCTAAGGTCGAAAGTTATCAAGTATGTTAAACTCTTTGATACTTAAAGTACAAAACAATCTGGATTCTTGGAGTATGAAATATCTGTGTATCGCAGAAAGGAGCTATTCTTATCGCACATGTCCTTTCAAGCATTCCCATTTATATGTCTATGACACTACTTCCTAGTAAAATGACGATACGAAGATTGTAGAGTATGTTTGCGGACTTTCTCTGGGGCGTCTTTGTCGTCTAGAAAGAATTATGTCAAATTTTTTCTGGTGATGGTCAGATAATACAAAAAAAATTCACTAGAAATCATAAGTAGAATTTTTTGGGACCAAATGTTTCTTACCTTCATTCCACAATAGATACTGTATTTATACAACACGGAATAAATTACTATTCTACCTCCCTCAAGATGGGCGAAAAATATCAAATAAGCTCATCTTGTTACATAATCTTGACAAATCAGTAGAACTAAGTCCTTTGGTGAGGCAGTCAGCTACTTGCTCCTTCGTAACCACATGTCTGAGTTCCAACAACCCACTATCCAACTTCTTCTTGATGAAAAAACTATCAATCTCCACATGTTTAGTTCTATCGTTTTGGACAGGATTATTCGCAATACTAATTGCAGCCCGACTGTCACACCACAACTTCATCTTGGTTTCTTGCTTCAACTTCAGCTCTGACAATAACAGCTTTAGCCATAATATCTCAGCAACTCCTAAAGCCATGACTCAGTACTCCGCTTCTGCTGTTGATCTTGCAACCACCTGTTGTTTGTTACTCTTCCATGAGACCAGATTACCTCCTACAAACATGCAATACCC